>VZTJ01000801.1:597061-617414 GCA_013397795.1 Orthonyx spaldingii
GGGGGAAATGTTACCTATATAACATTTACATAATAGAACCATGAAGTAATCTTCCAATACTTGTAACATAGAGGTGCTGAGGAATTCACAAGAAAATAAATGGGAGAAGTATTATCCCTGCCTGTATTGACAGTGTTAAATGGACTCTCCATCTACATTACCAACAGATACATCTCTTCATGCTTTCAGAGCAATACTCACACAGAGCAGCTATCAGTAAACTAAGAACCTGTTTCCCTTTCATTCATGGTACTTCACAAGTGATCACTCTACTCTTACAGCATTAATAAGGACTGAAGAGAGCTGCCTTGCAAGATTCACATTCTAGCAACAACATAATGCTAAAAACACATCCAAGCCAGCCATTCCTCAGAGGTTCTCTGCAGTGTTGCATTCTCCTCCCTCTATCCAGTAGCTGAGTAATCCAATAGCTCCTTTTCAGGTGAGATGCATTCAAATCGCTCATTGGTGAGATAAATCTGAGCTAAGATTTCTACCCACCCAAAAGAACATAGTATAGAGCTGTACGCTTTTCTGGCCATGTGGAAAATTTTTCTTCTTGAATGAATTCTTAAAACACAGCTGGACAACAGATTGACTCTAGGTTTTAGAGCTTAGACAGATGAAGAAAATATTCCTGTCTCAGATAAAAGGTTTGTTAAGAAATCTGGGAGGCAGACCCAAAGGGACTCTCATAGTTAAATCACTCTCTTGGAAAAGCTGCATTCAAATGCTCTTAAAGTGAGGGGAAGGGTGTAAAAGAGCTGGAGATATATCATCTGCATCCATAGTGAGTGCTTTAACCAGCCTTTTTTGGCTATGCTCTATGCAGAATATAATCTGTTCAGCATGCAGTAAATAATTGTTGAATCAGACTGTGCAGAAAAGCTAAAAGAGGTCCCTAGATTATGGCTCCTGGTGGGTACCAGTATAAGAGAAACATCGATCTACTCCCCACTATCAAAAATTGATTGCTTTTGGAAATTTTACTGCAGAAATAGAATGCTTTCAGCACCTCAGGAAACATTATGGCAACATTAACTTATAGGGTGGTTATGTGCTCAGGATCTCAATTTGAGACTAGTCTGGTAGAAAACTTAGAAGAGCCCTGACTTGGCATACTGACTTGATTTTTCTACATTAATAAGTAAGTAAGTAAATAAATAAATAAACTACCACAAACCCTAAGGTGTCACAATTTCATTCACAACTCGTAGGTGAACTTCTGCTACAGATGTAAATGGCCCAAATGGAACAGCTGCAATTTTCTTTAAAAAACTGAGCACATCTCAGTCAGGGTTAACAGATCTTGCATGAAGAGCTTCAATTGTTTCTAATGGAAGTTGAAAGAACAGTGGGGATCAAGCTCCATACTGACTTAATGAAAGTTAACAATCTCAGTATTAGCCAGCTAATAGTGAAACTGCCAGTAACTTAGATGTACTCGGCTAAAGAAAAACACCAAGACCAACAACAAAACAAAGCAAAGAGAAAAAGCACCCATTTTCCATAAATGTTTCCATCAAAGGAGGTAAATTTCTGACAGACCTGCTGTTACATGGGTTGGATTGCAGCTGCCTATATGCAGTTGATTGCAAGACTGTGGAAGGACAGCATATTTTATTACAGCACCATGTCCTAAAAGCAATTGTTTCAGAAAAATAGAATCTAGCAACTTGTTTAGTAGTCTGCCCTGAGCAGGTAAATACAGGCTCTTGTACAGAATGCAAAATATTTGTAATGGAGAACAACTACTATACAGCATAACCTGACAATGTTTTTCATTTGTTCACTTTCTGGATTGAAATACACATATTTGTTGTGTCTGATCATTTCTGCTGATACATAATTTGCAGTGTTTATAGTAACTGCAGATATTCAAGCCATATAGAAAGGGAAACTGATATTTGCAAAACATACTAATTTTTCCTGATTTGATTTCTCACACTGGTTTTCAGTGTACTGATCAAGGCTCACCACTTTTGCACAGAACTTTGACTATAATTATTGCATCAACTGAAGAGCTGCACTTTCACCGTAATTGTGGGGATACATAGTGAGCAACAAAGACCTTAAGAAGACTTACAAACTCAGTTTGGGTAGTGCATGTAGGATCTTGAGTTTCCAGAAAAAAAAAATGTATCAGAAGACAATATAGAAGTTATTTATCAGAGTCATTAATTTAATAAAATTAATTCAACATTCAAAACAGTTCAGTGCAAGACACACCAAACTTGGGGAACAATTCTGAAATCAACAGGATGCAGTTTACGTAAGTTTCAATTTTAAGGGAAAATAATCACTTCCCCAATTAAACTGATTTCCTACACAACAAAAGGCACCAGATCTAAAAGTAAGTTCTAAACAGGTCACAGACAAAAGTTCTTGTATACAGCCAATCATAATCTTGATTTCTTAGCATAGTCCCTTAAAAGAGGTTTGGCCTGTGCCAACCAAGACTACCCTAAACAGTGTCCAAGCAGCATTCATGGAAAAGTCCAGGCAAGGGACTATTCCCAACAGGTTGGATGCAGGAGGCCTCTGAGAGCAGGGAGAAAACCATGTGCAACTTGCCAACACAGATTGGTTCTTGGATAGTTTTACTTACTTACTAATACAGCTGCTACTAGAAAATGTGTTGGGAAATGCCGCTGCCCGTTTCTGCCGGGTCTTTTCAAGCTGCCCTGCGGCTTGAGCGCGGCTTTTTCTGCTGCGTTTGGCTCTTACTCTATAGACCTTTTACAGCCTTCGGGGCATGTAAATTCTGGTCTCCTTAGTAACGGCTCGAACAAGCTCGCCCTCATCCAAGGCAGCTTTAGCAGTAACAAGTTGTTAATGGAGGCAGTTCCGACGGCAAAGAAGCAGGGAGGGCTTTTGCGGCTATTATTCCAAATTTATTAATTTGAAGGTAGTCACAAAACCGTGTTATACTGATTTTGAACAAAGCCACGAGTGCTGTGGTGATTTCCATGTAAGGGGGATGTGGCCCTCTGCTTCACCATAGAAAACCATCTTCACATAAGTTATGGGTTTAAACAGTTCTGAGAGATTTCATGTTTCTGGAAAAACATCTTCTGAATTGAAGTTCTGAACTATAGTTGGTTTGTTGGTCTGTGTCCCTAAATCAAAAAGGGATTATAGTTTTAAAGGCAGAGAGAAGTGGAGATATGTTAAAATTATAAAGCACTTCATCTATATGTTCCTATAGAGGATCATTAAATGCAATAAATCAGATGCTATTAATATCTTGGGGGAACTGGTTCAGAATTTTACTGACAGAAACATGATCTCTGCTTCTTCCACACAGTAATATAGTAAGAAACAAAAGCAATGATGTAGGCCAGAACTTTGAATAGAAGAAAACAAATTTAAATTGGTAGAAAGGAAAAATATTTAAAAGTAATTACTTTCCTCTGTATTTTTAAACATCTGTGATATAAAACAGAGTTTTAATCTCTTTTGGGCTGCCAATCACAGGAGAGATGAAATGACAAGCCCTTTCATGGGGCTTCAGATCCAGTGTCCAGTCATTAGCTTCCAGGCAATACATGACTTCAAAAATGCTTTATTGCTTAGCTAATATCAAAACTGTCTGACATTATAAGCATTTTAGAAAACTGATGCATTCTGAGCTTTTTATGCATTGGCTACTGCTCCTGTATAACTATTACACAGCCTATAGCTGCTCCTTCCCTATTATTTTTCCTTTTTCAAAATGAGAATTACCTCATCTATAAACTTTCAATTGCAGTCTGTTGTTTTTTTATGTAAACTTGCATCATTTCAAGTGCAGATTGACACCTCTGTCAAAGATGACTTTGAAAGGAAAAATAACTTCCAAACTGACCCTCAGTACAAGGGAGTCTAGGTTAAGGGAATCTAGGTTAAGGAGTGGGAGTGTTTTCTCATGCATTGGTAATAATCAAATTCTCTGTAGAGCACTGTATAATAAGGTGTAATAGAAGAATGTATGAATGTTGAAAAGAAAATAAGTGAAGCTCTGTAGTTTTGCACTGAAAAGTAGCTCATTTCACATGGGCTTCACGTGGGATCTCTTTAAGAGAAGGTGGGACTCCAATCGCTCAGCTGTCATGACTTGAGACGTCCTTCTGTTTGAGCATCGCATTCTGGGTAATTCATGTGGCCAGAATGACTGGAGACTGACTTCAGATGTTTCTGGTAATGGCGCTCAGGGAAAAGGAGTATTTGAAAGACCATCCAATTGAACAGTTGATTTTGTAATTAACTGCGGCAGCCTCTTCTTGTCAGAGCATTCAGATTCAAATCTCTGACTTGAGTCGGAAGGTGGACCAGGCTCTTCCTCATACAAAGAATGACTTGGCCATGGGTATATAACATAGGCAGAACAAAGAAGGAGGATGAAGCTTGCAAATACCTAAAAATTTCCTTTACAATTTGCTCCAAGATCGTACTTTTATTTCCCAAAATAATTGTAACTACATTTTGTGGGTAGGAAAACTGATTTTCACTCAGACCTATTTGGGAGAGAGAATGCTGGCATTTGCACACATTCTCTAAGCACATCTCCAAGAAACTGCTCCATCTGCAGTAGCTTCTACAGATCTGCTTGCTTCACAATGTGCAGTGGTGGTGTTTACACTGTTTCATCAAACATTCATGCACAAACTTGCTAGACTAGTTAGTCAGATCATGGCTGAACTTGCATTTGCTGATTATCCACAACCCCCGAAGTCAGTCAAAGGACTTAGTTCAACTATACTAAAGCACTACCACAAAAATCCTGCAAAGTCACATACTAATAGCGATATATTCAAACTGATATAAAAGCCAATTCTAGTCTCAGTTATTGATCTCAGTTTGAATCCTGTACGGTCAGTTTAGCCTGGACTATCCAGGAAGAGAACTGGTCCACAAATACGGAAACTTACATATTCCCTTCCAGATTATGCAAATATACTCTTTGGGCCATTTCAAAACCTTTATCTAAACCTTCAGCTAGTGAAGAGGTCTTTGGTAACCTTCAGATCATGGCACAAATTTCCAGTGAACCACTTTGGGAATTTATTTCACAGAAAGAATACAGAAACACCTCAGGAAAGCACTGACTACCTGGGAACTAACTGTGGTAACTAAGCCCATTTAGGCCTTTCACTTAAAGAATATTAAACTCACAAAGAAGAGAAACAAAGAGGATTTTGCTGGCCAAAAAGTCATTCCCAGAGCAGAGCTCTGGGAAAACAGCAACAACTTCAAACACCTCAGTTTTTATTTTGGGGGATGATTTCTGTTTGTCACACTAAAAAGAAGAAATAGGGCTAAAGACATTTACATGTGTCAAGCTGGATAAATTCAAAACCCTTGCTATAAGTCCCTAACTGCAAAATGAGTTCAAGCCTGAGCCTTGAGTGATTTTTCTTCTTGTTCTGCTCCTGGCTTGCTTAAAATGACATCAAAAAAAAAAAAAGTGTCAGCAAAATCCAGATACAGAGAAATGGGATAATAGCAGAAGAATGAATACACAGAAAGCTTTAAAAAGGATCTTAAAAATGTATAGTGATGCTTGGCTATGCAGTGGTATTCTTTCCTAAGTATTGAATAATGTATTTGCCATGGGCCAAGTTTAAACCTGCTTTGCACCTTTTGTAATGAAGAGAATTTAGGGTGAATGACCTTCCAAATTGGCTGTGGGATGACCATATGAGCCAGTAGGAAAGACTTAAGAGGCTCCATATGAAGGCCACATTTGGGTATGTACTGACTTTTAGTAGCTTGCATATCTATGGTGTCTTATTTAAATTGGTTGTTCTCCATATTGATTCACTGAGGAAGTTTCAGTCAAGGAAAAATTTCTGCTTCTCTACAGTTTTCTGTCTCCTGGCCTCCAGAAGAAAGGCATCTGATCAGACTTGCACAGACTGCACTGAGGGAACAGAATCACTTAGCACGTGATGTAACTTGTACCTCCATCTGCTTTGCAATGGAAGGGAAGACGTCAGTATGTGGAAGGAAGACTTGGAACTGTTTCCCTCGCCTTCTGAATTCCTCAGGAAGCATTTGGAGCCAAGACCCTCAGACACATGACAGTTTCTCTCAGGGCTAATATCAGTGGTGTAATATGTGTCCCTGCACAGAACAACCATTGACCAGTTGAATTAAGATGATCTTTTAGATAGATCATCCCATTTTTACTTCCCTAGTCAAATAGAACCATGATTCTATTTAACCATAAGCATCTTGCAGACTTTCAAAACTTATCTTAAAAATGTAAATTGCAAGTTTATATTTGCATTAAACTGATTTATAAAATTACATTAAATATTTATGGTACTATTTAAATTTATAGAGAAGAGAAATAATCATTGGAAGCTAATTGCAATTATTGCAATTCTAGACTAAGATTTTATGTTCATAGAAACATGAAAGAATTTCCCAAAATAAAATGTTCTTTTTCTTTAGGAATTACTGAATAAAAAGTCTCACACACAAAAGCATCGAGTCAAAACATCTTACATAACTGCATAAATTTATACAGTGGATGGATTTCTAACTACACTAAGAGACTGATATTTTCACTGCATTTTCAGCCAACAGATTTTGTTAATAAAGTCAGGTTTTCCCATGTTACACTGAAAAACTTCAATATGAAAAGAATTTATCCAGATACATGTGTTTAGGTGTCTAGATAATCAAACAGCTTTTCCTCCAAAATATTTCATACGTCTACTTTATTCTCTGGTCTCTGTGCTTCTAATCACTAACAAGCAGTGTAAATAATGTTCTTAATAATAGAATATTACTGAATCTACACAGCTCCTCAGATATCTTAATGATCATTTAGAAAAAACACCTGGTTTACTTGTAAAAAGAATTATATATAGATGTAGTTATTCAGGGGTATATCTGTACAGATACAGATATACAAGCAGATAGTCTGCAAACTGATTTGGGACTCAGAAGATACTGAGTCAAATCTAAATTCTGACCCTGCTTTACTGTCCTATTTTCAGAAGATCATATTCCTTTCTTGTTTCATTTCCCACTCATTTCCCATTATTTGGAAGACAGAGATAATGACCTCTATTGTTGAACAGATATATAATAAGAAAGAAAGTACTTTTTGCCCAGATAATTTTCTTCAATTTTCTACTATGACTGATCTGAGAAAACTCATGAGTCAAGACACTAGGAAGTTTAATCTATCCTGAAAACATCTGGGTTACTTTGTGTAACTCCTCTCAGTTCAGTAAAAATACTCACCTATGTATGTAATGCACAGCATTATCAGCCAGTAAAATCTCTGCACTGGCTGATGTAGGTGACTTACAGATTTCTGTTCAGCCCTTTGATGTCTGTGAAAAGTCACACTGCTGAGTTGTATCAAACTCCTGTGAGGAAGCAGCTAAAAGGGTTAAAAGTGTATCTTGAGACCACTGTACCAAGTATGTTCCAAATGTTAAGACTTTGCTGTTGATGGATGCATCTAAGTAGATCCTTCCATGTCAGAGAAATTGCAGGGCCGTTCTTCCCTGCCTTTATCTCATTGGTGTCTCTCAATTCAAGAACAGAATAAGATCTTGAAAACATAGAATTGTGAAATGATATATTCTTTGCCAAAAGATGTTACCTCATCTTGCTTAATTCTGACTTCAACCATCCCACCAATTTCTATAAGAAAAGGCTTTGAGGACAGGAATAATATTTTATGCTTCATATGCAAGACAGAAAACTGGGGCAGCAATGACTGTGCCATACAGCTGAGGGAATCATTCAGAGTTAATAATTTATTTGCTGAATATAGCTTCCTTTCTTCCTTTTTGAACAGTTGTGAAAAAGCATCTTCCTTTCAGCTGCAAGACAGACAATGGTGCACTTGAGGGGGTCACTCAGGGTGAGCAGAAGGCCACAATACACCTTGCACTGATGTACGCTGCCTCCCTGCTGAAGCTGTCTGAGCACAAATCTTTACACGGTGACCTACCCTTTGGTGTATGGACACTCGCATTTGCTGATTTGTGACCCACCCAGGCTGACATGAAGGCTATAGAGCATGGCAGGAACCTGGGGTTCTCCACTGCACACACTTGAGACCCACAGGCATTTATTTATTTGTTAACATTAGACAAATTCTCTCTGCAAATATACTTGGGAATAGTGTAGTAAGGAGTTTGCTACAAGAATGGAATAAAAGTGAAGACTAATTTGATCTTGACCTCTTATTACTTATCTGAAGCAACAAACAAATAGGGCTTTTGTTCTATGCACTTCATCATCTATGTGAATACTACTCTTGCCACAAAAAATCTGGCTTCATAAACATCCTGTTCTACAAATATTTCTGCCCATGTTTGGTCATATTATAATATGACAAGCTTGACTATGCATTATATTACAAATATACAGAGTATTTGTAGGAAGATGATGTAGCTGATGATGATGATGATGGTGATGATGATGATGATGATGATGATGTGTGACTATAGTTGCAAAGAACAGCAGGAAATTTTAGGCAAATCATTGCAGTTAGCATATAAGCAGCAGTCAGGTTTTCTTCTTCCTTCTCTGGAGAGCAGATCAGAACTGAGAACTAATAGCTTATTGTTCATTTTCAATAACTGCATATTAGAACTCTGAGTATGACTTTCTTTGGTACATCCACTATTCAGTAATAATACATATTTTAAGCAGCTTCTCAGTAAATTAGTTTCCTAGGATATTCTTGGAAAATGAGCACAAAATGAGTTAGAATATTGCCATGGAAAATTCAATATTTCATTTAAATAATATTTGCAGATTTCATCCCTTGTTATATGCTTAGATATAATCATCTATAAAAAGAAAACTTATAAATATTCCTTTTTTGTACATCAAAACTGAAAATTCAGTTCATAATTTTTTAGGGACTGAAAGTCTTCCTGGAAAACAAACGAGAAGAAGAGAAATGCAAACCTCTGACTTTTCTGAAACTCTTCCATATATACAAACATAAATATGTATTCCAACCATATATATACATAAAGAATATATATAGGTACACTATGTAAACAATGTACACCAACTGAAGTAAAAATAGAATTTCTTTAAAAGACCTATGTAAACTGCTCCAAACTATAGGTTTAGAAATTCTTTTAGAGACATAGTTATAGAACGGCTGCAGTGAAGACAAAACTATTGTTCAAGTCAAGACAAGTACTACTCTTGAAAACCAGAGTGGCTTCTGCCCTTTCTTCCTTTTCAGCTCACAAGTTTCCCTTCAGCCTGTGAAGGTCTCTTCACACCACTAGCAGCAGCCTTCACCACAGAAATGAACTACTAATCTCTGTGGACTGCCTGCCTGCCTGAGACACAGAAAAGTGTGTCTGTTGCCCAAAAGACTATCTTGCCAGGATCTGCTGCAACCATCTGCAGGTGCATACATCTGGGACCTCCAGAAAGCCCCTTGGCTGCTTTGCTGTTGTTTTTTTGTTCAGAATGCCGCAAATCACTAGATAGTCACAGATCTAAAAGCTGAGTATAAAATAAATCACGGCCACATTGTACCAATTTTGGCCAGAAGTCTAGGAGTAACTGCATTATATCATCTTTAGAATATTTTTTATCTCTTGCTGTAATAAATTATTATTTATTTCTTGTTGCAATAAACTTAGCCTACCTTTGATCCACTAACACTTGAAGTATGATTATTTTAGATTTTGATGATATTTTAAATTCTACTATTCTAATACTAATAATCACTAATTATTCCTACGTGACAAATGTTCTGTCTTTTCAATGAAGCTTAAAAGAAAAGTTCTTTTTTTTCTTTCTGTCATTGTTTTTGCACCATTGATGGTTTCATTCATGTCAGCACAACTCATAAATGAGTTTTAAATGAGTTGAACTGCTTTTGCTGACTAAATTTGCAGAAGCAAAGCATAAAGCATTTTAGGCTCTACAAAAGCAGTCTTTTTATTATTTCTTATTGAGAGACTGGTGGTTTAAAAAGAAAGTAGATGCACAGAATTCAATATGGGGTTTTTTTGTAATCTTCACACAATGAAGAACTTCTCTGCACTAGAAAATTATCAGACTCTGTATAGGTTTTATAGAATGTATATATACTTTTGCCATTTGGCACTTGCAAAACATGCACCATAGCATATACCTAAAGTGTCAGTAGTTACAGTCACATAAGACTGTCTCTATAATAAAAAAATACAATACTCAAGCAAGCAATATATACGCATATAGAATTCATACATATGTATGTGTGTATACATATAGGTTTACCTATATTCATTCACATAAAATAGTTGTTTTGCAATGTGTTGATGTGTTCTGGCATGTGCCAGTTCTCTTGGTGAAATTAAATGCACATCACACTTTGTCTTCTCAGCTGTTGTATGCTGCCTAGTTTTCAGTTTGGCACTGTCTAGGTATGCTGTTCCAGATGGGAAGTCAGTACATGTGACATGCTTTTCACCTGCCATAAAATGCTGAACTCCCTCCATTATTTTGTATAACCAATTTGCAATTCATTTAGTTCTCACACGGGGAATTCCAAAATAACTCAGTAAAATGTTTACTATTATCAGTACTGGATCTTAAGGCAGTGAGAAAGTAGTCCAGTTTTAGAAGCTTTTACGTGCTATAATTTCCAGATCTGTAACCTACAGCACAGGATGAGGGATTAAAATTATGCATGAGGTTCTGCATTTGAGTGTCTGATATTACTTTTATGTATTGACATCTGGAACAAAAAGGATTAGTTGTATAATTTAATCCTATCAAAGCCAGTTGTAGTTCCCCTCTTCTACACTGTGCTAAATGCACGGAAGATTCTTGCAATAGCATCTGACTGCCTAACAGTGATTACATGGCACGGAAGGGATGGTGACTTAGGACATATGATATAAACAACTTTGCAGCACATCAGTCGATTTTTTTGTTTGAGGCCGTGATTCACTTTTCAATGCACAACCTTTTATATGTTTTAATGAGTAAGGAGCATTTTAAGGCTGTCATCTTGCTCTCACAAAACAACCTTGGATGCAAAAGGGATTTACAAATATCTCATAAAAATCTTCTGGAATCTGTTTTCCTATTTTTCTTTTATGCAGTAGTATAACAAATAATAAGAGTAAAGAAGAATACACTGAATGATATTACAAGTAAAGATGAGATGCAATTGCTTGTCTTTATCAACAATACAAGAAGCTCAGGACACTACCTTGAAGTAAATTCTTAATTTTAAGGTGATAAAACTTAGAAGAGATGCATCCCACCTTGTAATGCACTTTCAGAGAGCCTCTGCATCTTCAGCTTCCTCCCTGGGGCTGATTCTTTATTAACACTGAGTAACACTTTGTGCTGCTAACAATCTTCATTATAACCTTGCAATGCCATCAAATACCCATATATCATCTCAAAAATTACCTTTTGTACCCTCACCTCATGAAATTGTTAATATTTGCACATATCAAATATCTGAAGATTCACTGGACAATAAATCAGTATTCATGTACAATAAACAGCACTAAACATTAGGATTTCCTATTGCCACTAGCAAAAAAGGCTGTTCTTTACAGCTGAAATTTGTAAACCTACTGAGTTATGAGTTTGGGGTTTTTTATTTGTATTTTCCTGAGCAATAATAAGGTGATCTTTCAATCTCTTCTCTTAGATACAGTCATATGGTAAATGGAGGAAGTAGTGTTGACAAGAGTGCTTAATTTTTATAATTTAGGCCTAAGTTGTATTCAAGACTTTACATATTTATCCTTCCTTGAACACTGTGGGAGATGTAAGTAAGCATATAAGATTACAAATTAATCTTACTTACACTGTAGGAGAAAGATTTTATGTCAAGAAGTAAGAGTTACAGAAGTATAATCAGAACCCTTATTGGCTTATTACTTATATTAGTCGCACTGTAAAACGTGAAACACTCAGCCAGCATAAAAATAGAGGTAAACAGTGTCCAAGGCACAAGCAAGTTTTCACACAACCATTCTGAAACTAATGCAGATATTCTGGATAGCTATTGAGGGTCAGAATACCTATTAATGAGTGTAGCATTAATCATGTATGCAATTAGTGGGAGGATCAAAGCCTAAACAATGTTCACTTTTACAATTACAGACTTAACTGAACAGCATAGCACAAAGCTGTAAGGGAAGAATGCACATTTTGCTTCAAATAACAACAGATTTTCCAAGTGGCTACCATACCCTGCAGGTTCCTTTCCTAAGACAACATTCACTGTGTATAAGTTCTTGTTTACAGATGGGTCCTTGCACAAGGAATCGCATATTTTAAAAATGGGCCTTAGTCCTCCAGTACGATTTTCGCACTGTGTTCACACCAAGCCCTGCTAAAGCTTGTGGAATTTACAAGGACAGCAAACTTTGTATTAGCTGTTACTACAGACCAGAACAAAGTGGAGGATATAATTTTAAATTCCACTTTAGCAAAACCTGTATCACAGAACAAATGAATTAATAAGTTTTGAAAAATCTACAGAAAATAGGAAATCCGTGGTTTAGGACTTTTTTTTTCTCTGGAAAAAGCCTTTGGGGTGACATAACTTTCAACAGATTTGTATGAAAGGGGAAATCTGAAAAATCTGGTTTTTTAAGATTTCTTTTTCATTGTTTTGAAATGACTTTTTGCTTTATTAAATGACAAAACTGGGGAAAATTAAAAAATAATGTAAAAAATCCAAACGAAATATTTCTAAGAAAATTTTATGAATATGTTAATTTGTTTTCATTCTTTCAGTGGTGCGATCAATGAACTTTATCTCCAGGTCAATATACAACAGTATTTTGAGGGTTTGTAATTCTTTTGTTCAGGCAATGAACTGGAGAAAAAAATGAAATAAAAGCAATTATTTGCAATTCTACTACTGTACTGCCAACCATAAAATCTTTTATTTGAAAAGCTACCAGCTTGGCAACTATGTATCCAATACAAAACAAAGAAAACCAGAAAGTAACAACAGTAGTCTATCTACCTTTCCAGTTTTACCATGAAAAATGTACTTCTCTATGCAAAACTTCTCTAGATGAAGCTTGAAATGACACAAACATACATTTCTTATTTTTCTATGAAAGCGTATGCATGCACAGATTTTTCCGTCATTTCTGTTTTACATAGAGTCATGATATTTACATTTCACCAAACCAAATGACAAAGTATCTATTATTCAAGCATAATATTGGATTTTGTAATTTCGTAAAAGGTTGGGTGCATTTAACCACATACTGTATTTGAGCTTTTCATATGTAATGAAACAGAATAGGAGATCATGAATTCAGAAAAAAGGCAGGCACGTTCATGATGTGGCATTAAAACACACACACAAAAAAGAAACATTAATTCCTTATTGCACTTTGTTTCAAAGAATAGAGATCAGGAGAATATTTATGTTAGAAAAAGTGTTTCTTTCAAAGTAGAAAGATTTCTTCGGCAATATAAATGACATTAACCACTAATTCTACCTTTGAAATAAGCATTTTTCATAATAAACCAACAAATAATGGTGATAATGAACAACCTATACTGTGCTTGTTTTTTATGATGTTCTCTTAAACATATACACACATGCACACAAGTCTATTACAGACTGTTTTCCCAAGATCCCCAAAAGCTACAAAGTGCTTGAGCTGTCCTGTACTAGGGTCTAAGAAGGGGATAGGCCACTAAAGAACTGGTGTTCAAGAACAGCTGATCTACACACACCTCTGGCTAGTAGTTGCAATTATTTATGCTAGCAGCTGTGAAAAAGCTGGAGAGGGATTCACACTTCTCAATTATACTTCCTTGATGTAGTTCAGGGTTATGGCAACCAGACAAAGGCAACCTTTGTGCTATTCCTTTTAACTGCCTAATGTAACCAGAGTTTAACCTAAAGGGGGTGAAATGTGAAAGTCCACTAAAAAGAGAATGGAAAAGAATGTGTCCAGATCTCCCTTGTCTTGAGTAAGCTGGCCAGCAATTCTCAGAATGAACACATCAAAATAAGGAGAAATGGCAATTTGTAGCCTGGTTTTCTAGGTAGTTGAGTAAATTTCAAAATAGAGTGAATACAGTCATTTCCCATGTCACTCTGTCTGTCAAACTCACACTAATTCTTGAATATCATTTTAGAAGAGTAAAAAGACTAAAGATAAGCAGTTTTTATAATTTCATGAAAACTAGCAAGTGGCTGGAGAAGAAACACTACTATCATTCATTGTGAAGGAAGCTAATGAGATCACCGTTCCTTAGGTATCAGAGGGGTGGGAAATCAGACATCAATAGTTTTGCTGCACAGTGCTACTCTTTTTTTTACAGGTTTCCATGTTACATTTTCTTATGCCCTAATTGCTATAATTGGAGGATGAAATAGAAGAGTACAGTAAGGGGTTTGGAAGGACTGATGTTGCATCTAGACAACATTTCCATTCAGTATAACAGATAAAATTAGATGACCAAACTCACTGTGAATTACATAATCAGCTTGCAGAGGGATAATGAGAGCAGAGCAGAAGCTGCAAATGGACTTTAACCATTACAAAACTCTCACTGATTTTGAGATCTTTAGCTAAACAAGTGGCTTTAAGTTGTTTCTTCATACAGAGCTGTATTTATAGAAATGTGTCTACTGTCTGGTGTTTCACACTTCTGCTTTCTATTGCTTTAACTTTAATTAGATTGAAGAGTTGGGGTTTTTTATATTCACACAGTGTATATAAAATATCTACACTGTAACTGCTGTATTCTTGAGGCTGTTTTATGTTATATAGTGATCCTTTTAAATGACAGGGCAATGCTACATACAAAAGTGGAAGGAAACTAAAGATCTGACATTGTGATGATTTGGTTTCTTAAGATCTTGCTTTATAAATGTTATAATTCAAATTAGATATTTTCTTGCTGTTTGATTTATGAACTATGAAACTACAGCAGAATAATGTCTTTAACTGGTAAACAAAGCTATGGCCTCCTATGAAGCAAGTATGATTTCATTGAAACATCCTTCTTTTAACTTGGACAGCAATAATTTTGTGCAACTTATCAGACTGTCTTGGAAGCATAACTTATAACTGAATAGCGTGTGCTGTAAGCTGCCCTTGAGGTGAAGTATTGCTAATCAAGCAATAAAATATTTGTTTAATTTTGTGATGAAGCTACATAATTAATAAATCTAACGTCTCTCTGTGACATGTATCTTTTGAGACTATGTAGAGCACAATGACACTAAGTTTAGGATGGTTTTCAATTGTAATATCTCAATTTTATGATTGCTAGGACTGGATGACATCCAGTAGTACCGTAACATCAAGTCTAACTAAATGTTTCTCAGGACTTGTAAACTGTCCACTCTGCTCCAGGCTAATAAAACTGTTGTGAAAAAACCCTGAGCTTTTCTGATTTGTGTTTTAAAATTCTTTTTTCAATTTTATTTTAAAATTAATTTCATGCAAAAAACCCCATCAGTAATGTTTCACTTTTGCTCACAGATTACAAGATATTTTATTTCATCCTTTCTCCCTTTTGGACGCTTGGACTCAACATTCACCACAGCAATGCCACCAGGAACACCACAAAAAAAATTATTTCCTCCCTGAGCTGGAGGAGTAGCTTGCTATAAATGACTGCTTTCTCATTGCTGTTTATGCAATTAGAAAGCAATCATTAACATGAAAGAAGGTTTCTATTTCCTGTTCTGAACTGTGGTACAGGGACTATTAGCAATTACTGGCATAAAAGGTGCCCCTACAGGCAGCTCTCCAGATGTTCTCAGTTTTGAAGAGTTACCAGCTTCATGCCAGTATGCCTGACCTCAGGCTTCTTTCTTTGCTAAGAGCTGGCTGGACTAAGGAAGTGATTTGCAATGCAAGATAATAACTTTATTCAATCTACTAACTTCTGAAAAATGTTCTATATTCATCTGTGCCAGTGAATGACACATTGTTTCCATTAGCTGTATTTTTGCACATATTCATCTCTTTCATATGGGATTCCTATAAAGTTGCTGAAACTTGAAATGATGGAAGTTTTGCTGGAACAAAAACCAGTTATTAAAAATGGATAGGATACAATTCCAGTCGCTCTCAGTTGGAGCTGTAATACCCCTCTTTGGGCACCCTCCATGTAAGGTATTGAAGAGCAGAGCCAATCTAGTAACAAAACAGTTTAGAAAGGATTCACAGTATAAGAGAGATGGGACTAATTAGGCAAGGAGCCATTGATCGTTGTGAGGTTTTTGCAGGAGCAGAGGAAGGTGGCTGGTATCCAAACCCTACATTTCCTGGAATACAAAGAAAAAAGCAGTATCTAAAATGGTAATGTTTGGATGCAGATTGAAAGATTGCCATGCTGCAAGTATGTTATAGAGAACAAAAATAAAAAAGACAGTTAAGTCAAAAACTGTGAAGTAAAAAAAATTTGACTTTTAAAAATTGTGGAGTGAAACAGGAGTGTTTGACAACACTGAAAATTCTGCATGTGTTTAGGAATGTGGCTATGGGGACACAGAGTAAGTCTGGCAAGAGGCATCCTTGTCAAAGACTTCCCAAAGTGCTTCAGTGCAACCAGGAGCATGAACCGTAGCCATTAATTAGTTTTCTGCATTAATTCATTCTTAGTTTCTCTTTCAAAGGATGTGACCTTAAGACACTTGATGTCCAGGGTAGTTTCCTTTTGACTCAGCAGACTGGCTCAGGCTCTACATATCAGGACCATTCTGCCTAATGCAAAGTATCCTAATGCAAAGACTCCTAACTTAAGGACCACAGTCATCCCAGACTGCCTTTTATAGTCAACGGATACCTGCCTACATACACTGAGATTGTAGGTAGGATAGATTGCTTTCTGGAGTTGTTTCTCCCTCTGTTGACTCCAAGAACTCAGGGTGAGTAAGCTAATTAGGTAGTACAGGTATTTAAAGCTAAATTGGTTGAAATTTGGTCTCATTATACAGACAAAAGAGTTGTTTGACAATACTATATGAGACAAAACATGAATTGAAAATGAGAAATATGTATTTATCTAAAGTAAAATTTAAAAGTTACCATTTCTTTGATGTGTACAATACCACTGATCTGAAGAGGAATTCCCAGAGCTTAATTCTGTTAAACTAATACATAGTTCAACAGAATTAATGTTTTATATAATATCCTATACATCAAGAAAAACATATATAATGATTAAATCACTATTTATTGATTTAGAGCAGATAAAGTACAAATACTTGAGATCAAATCAGTCCCTTATTTGGAAGAGTGCAAGGTTTTCCTGAGATGATTCCAAGTATTGACTTAACCTCACCTTAAGAAAAGAAGAAACTACTGTGCTGACAGCTCTGTCTTCATAGTCCATCCTCTAAACCTGTAATAAATACATAAGAAAATCTTTTTCCACAGAAATAAGGGTCTTTTTTAGGTTAATGATGGCTATACTACCTCTCAAGTTGACTTCGAAACTTAAAAGAAATTAATCATATGGTGCACTTCCCCCCACAGTATGTCTTAATCCCTGACCAGTGAGAAGTAATTTTTTAATGTCCAGAGCAAACCATTTCTCCACATAGAAAGAACAACACCAAGCACTTGCACTGCAGAGTGACCTGAGTCTATTTTAGCAAACTCTCAGAAAGATGGCTTTTTGTCTTGGGAAAATTATCAAAAACCTTTCACTTATTCTGTCTGGCCCAAAGCACCAAAAGCAACTAGATTTAGACAAAACAAATCTATAAAGGCAAGGAAACTGCAGACTATGACTATATATATTTGGGCTGATTGCATGTTTGACCAAAGCATTATTTTTTACGTTTGCAAGGTAGAATCAAACATTTTCCTTTGTGAGACACATTCTTAACCTCATTACCTAGTTCTTCAGTGGGGTTGGATTCTAGAAACCCTTATATTGGACTTCTGCTACTTAGAAGGTCTCAGGAATGTTCCCTTCATTTAAAAACAAACAAACCTCAAAACAAAACACCATCTGCAGTGTTCTTTTCTCAAAAGGAAAGACAACTGTCTTAATACTAGAGGAATTAAAAAGAGGGGATGCACATGTACATTCAGTCCATAAAGAAAACTTGCAGTTTCAAATGCTTTAAATATTTTTAAACAAAAAAGTAAAAATCATTAATATAGCAAAAATTCACTAATATAGAATATATTCATCATCATAGCTGTTATCTTCTTTAATCCTCAGAGAGTTCGTTGTGCCTCATGACTTTGGAAAGAATTAAGAAACAGCTCATCTTAGAGCCCATTCTGCATTCCTCTTAGTACCATTTTCTTTTTTTTCCTACAATTACTAGGATTTATTTTCTTCCCTTGAAAATAGGATTTTTTTCTCATTTGATTCTCTGCTATTTAATTCCTACTTGAAGTCATAATCCTCCCTGTCACATCACACCAATCTCTTTGTAGCCAATTCTGATTTCACGGGCAGGATTTTGACTTAGGAAGAACTGATTATTTAGGTACACCTTATGTAGCAGGATTCAGTCTTTCTGAAATATACAAAGTAAGGAATACTGCAGCCAGACAATTTTAACGAACTAAACATAAGGTGCAAGCTGTTAAAGTCTGAGTTCCTGGCTATCACTTCTCAGTCACATCTCAATTAAGAAGTTAATACTGTGTGTTCCTTTCCTTCCAAGACACTGCTTTGGAGAGACGCCTCTCTGATATACAGGCTGTCCACAAAAATTTAAGGTGAGGTGATCATTTTTCAAATCAATGTTGTCAGAAAAGTATCTAAACCTCAACTGGTTTCAAACCTCTGACTTAGAACAGAGTAAATGTTGTAACATTATGTGGTACCCACTTGTCCAAACATATAGGGTTTGTTTGGGTTTTTTTTCCCATTTTCTGGTGAAATGTGTAAATCTCTGAAACAACTTGAAGATTGCAACAGGAATCCAGGTATTTCTTTAATGGAACCCATTCTCATGGGTTCTCTCTATGGATGGAATATCCTTTGTTGTCAGACTTTTATTCAGAAAAAACTGCAAAGAAAAAAAGCAACTTAAAGCAGTAACTGATTTTTGTAAAGCTAGGCATGTTAAAAAAATAAGATCAGTTATTGATTACAAAAAGAATCTATAGCTGACAAGGAAACCTCTTGATTTTCAGGAAAGGAAGTCCTGTATTATTGTCTCAGTGCTGAGCTGACAGGATCATAAATTTGGATTTATTAATTCTACAGGACTGTCCTCCTGTAGCATCAAATAAAACTTCCCATTTCATATGGGAGAAGAATATCCATATCATTGAAATCTCATTACCTATAGTTGACCAACTGACTTCAATTTAATGGATGAATTTATAGGATATTATGTACTGAACATTTGAACTAGAAAAAAACCAAAACAAAACAAAAAACCGACAACTTCAGTAAATGTACAGAAAGTATCCTTTATTTAATGTGATATTTTATTTCAAATGCCTTGATATATGTAATCGGTCATCACAAGTTTTCCTGTATTAAGAGTTCTACTCAAACATTTTTAAACCTTTTCTCTCTGTGCTTTCAAGTATTTCTTCTAGGAACAGCTTAGAGGCTGCAGTACTGAAAGCATTCATCTTTTTCATGGGAACTTAGAAATGAATATATACTGAAGCTGGGTATATTATAAAAATACAGAGAAGAGTTAACTCTCAAGCTTCAGCGTGTATTTGGTTTATTTTTGCTTTGGGTTTCTTTGGCATATATCTCAAATAGCTTATCAGAGTGGAAGGTTTGGCCGTAAAATCTTCACATATAAAGGAACCCATTTATTCCGTGGTTCTTTTCGAAACCTCTTCCTACCAAACGGAAACACACGCAAATTAGAAGGAGGAATACCTTCTGGTATCTTCCTGCAAGGTCTGTGAAGAAGACATAGAGTGGTTTCAGAATCTTGATTGAAAAATACAGACCGTGCCCTCTATTTATCGGCACTATCAGAGCGGCACGCAGAGCTGGGGAAATTACGCGCCCGTCTAGCGCGGAGATCCAGCGGTGTCGCGGGCCGGGGCGGGCGGCGGCGCGGGCAGCGCTGGGGGCAGGCGGAGCGCGGGGCTCGCAGCGGCGCCCGGCGGGAGCACTGCCCGTCATCCCGCGCCATCTAGCGTCGGGAAAAGGGACGCGGCTCGGCACGGGAGCGGAACGGAGAGGAGGAGGAAAGGCTCCCACACCCGTCCCGGCTCTCGCCGTTCCCAAAGCTGGTAAGAGCCATTTGGATATTGCAGCCAGAACTCCGGAGTGGCTCGGGGCGGGTTGTGAGGAGCATCGCTACACTTCGCTCCCAGGCATCTCATCCCCCCTTTTTTTTCAGTGAACGGTTCCCCTTCCCTTGAAAGCAGCTAGCGCTCCCCAGAAATCCGCTCGATACCTCACCTAAACCGTCGCC
>VZTJ01000801.1:618327-830706 GCA_013397795.1 Orthonyx spaldingii
CCCCCGCCCGCTCCGGCCTCCCCCGCCGCCAGGGAGCCCCTGCCCTTCTCCCGCTCCACGGCCAGCCTCCCCCGGCTTCGCCTCTCGCCGCCCGCTCGGGCGCTCCCGGGGATGCCCCGTACAGCCCACCTACTGCATGTGTCTCCAAAGCCCCCGCTCCTGCCCCCGCCAGGACCGCGGGGGCTCTGCCCGACCCCGCTCTCCTCGCCGCAGACCAGCCCCTGTCCGTGCCCGATGCCCCGTCCGGGGGAGAGCCCCGCTCTGCCCGCTCCCTCTCTGCGGGGCGCTCCCCGCTCCCGGCGCCCCATCCCCGGCATCCCTCTGCCCTTCAAAGCATTTCCTGCACGGAAAACTTGCCTTAAAGTTTAATGCTGCCGCCCGGAGCTCCTCCCCCTGCCCCGCCGGCTCCCCCGGCCCCTAGCCGGGGTCTGGAGGAGTCCCCGGGCGGCGATTAAAGGTCAGAGAGAGGATTCGTCCCGCCGCTGCTCCAGGGCTGCCGCCGGGAAGGGGAGCGGCCCACCCGGCCCGGCCCATCCCCTCCGCCCCGCACGGCGAGCGGCGGCGGCGGCTCCGCTGCAGTCGCCCGGGAAGGAAGGGCTCCGCTGCTGCCGCGGCCCGGAGCCGGCGGCGGGCGGGGAGCGAGCGGAGGAGGGGCGGGGGGACCGGCTGCATCGCGCGTGGAAGAAAATCTCCTTCCAGGTGGCTGCACAGCTGCACCAGAGCTACTAGCCGGCTCCAGGGGCTAGTGCTTTGGGGACTGTTGCTTCCATCCAGGGGCCTCGAATGGAGACCTTATATCAAAAGGATGTGGCTGTTACAGCAGGTGCTTTGAATACAGGGATTTCCAAGTGCCCTTATTAATTGTCCTAACAGTGTCTGGAAAGCATATTCTGGGGTGAAAAAGTGGAGGAAACAAAAAGGAAGCAAAAAGGTTTTCAGTTAATACTGACTATCACAAAAATGTTCAGAAATTCTGCTGCTTCGAGAATGTGTGAGAATTTGTATTTTTCTTTTCCCTCTCTGTTTTAGTGGCTGGACCAGAACTGTCTCTAGATTGACTCTCTTAGCTGTAGTAGGTGTTTGGAACCATGGCGGCAGGTGTAGCAGCTTGGTTGCCCTTTGCCAGGGCAGCAGCCATAGGATGGATGCCAGTGGCTACTGGTCCCATGCCAGCTGCTCCACGGCAGGAGAGAAAACGAAGCCAGGACTCTCTGATTGTGCTGAATGTGAGTGGCATCCAGTTCCAGACATGGCTGGACACCTTAGAGCGCTACCCTGACACTCTGCTGGGCAGTTCAGAGCGGGACTTCTTCTACCACCCTGAGACACAGCAGTACTTTTTTGATCGGGACCCGGACATTTTCCGCCACATTCTCAACTTCTACCGTACCGGGAAGCTTCATTATCCCCGCCAGGAGTGCATCTCAGCTTATGATGAGGAGCTGGCCTTCTTTGGCATCATCCCTGAGATCATTGGTGACTGCTGTTACGAGGAATACAAGGATCGCCGGCGTGAGAATGCTGAGCGCCTGCAGGATGATGCTGATACGGATCATGTAGCTGAGAGCTCCCTACCCTCAATGACAGCTCGTCAGAGGATGTGGCGGGCCTTTGAAAACCCACACACCAGTACCCTGGCTCTGGTCTTCTACTATGTCACTGGTTTCTTCATTGCAGTCTCTGTTATTGCCAATGTGGTG
Source organism: Orthonyx spaldingii (assembly GCA_013397795.1). NCBI lineage: Eukaryota > Metazoa > Chordata > Aves > Passeriformes > Orthonychidae > Orthonyx > Orthonyx spaldingii. The sequence goes on from VZTJ01000801.1 coordinate 620,028, forward strand.
GAGACAGTGCCCTGTGGGGTAAGCCCGGGTCGCATCAAAGAGCTGCCCTGTGGAGAGCGGTATGCGGTGGCTTTCTTCTGTCTGGATACTGCCTGTGTCATGATCTTCACAGTTGAATATCTCCTACGTCTGCTGGCAGCTCCTAGTCGCTACAAATTTGTGCGCAGTGTCATGAGTATCATTGACGTAGTGGCCATTATGCCATATTACATTGGCCTGGTGATGACAGATAACGAGGATGTCAGTGGGGCTTTTGTGACATTAAGAGTGTTTCGTGTCTTCAGGATCTTTAAGTTTTCCCGCCACTCGCAGGGTCTGCGCATCCTGGGCTATACGCTGAAAAGTTGTGCCTCGGAGTTAGGCTTCCTCCTCTTCTCACTCACTATGGCCATCATCATCTTTGCCACAGTCATGTACTATGCAGAGAAAGGGTCATCAGCCAGCAAGTTCACCAGCATCCCTGCAGCCTTCTGGTACACCATTGTCACCATGACAACTCTGGGGTAAGTGCAGCTGGTGTTTGGTTACAGCCAACATTCCAACAAGTGTATTGTCACGAATGGCAAGTGCTTAATTTTAAAACATAGTGATAGAAAAAGAAGTGAGGGTAAGTTTTTGTAACAGAACTTTATGAATACAACTTGTGACTTCCTTCTAAATGTTTTACACTTTTATGAGAGTTAACAGCATTGTTGAAATTAAAATAAGCCAAATCCAAAACCTGCAAAAAACTTGAAAAAGCAAACAACAAAACAAAGCAAAAAAGTCTTGAAATTGTTTGGTTTTGGACCGCAAAATTGGAATAAATGAGTATCTGTGAGTTATGAGTGGATTTTTAATGGAGTATTGTCTTTGCTGGTAGGACTTGTTACAGTGTTGCTAAAGTAGTAATAGTTATAAGGAGAATTGAAGTGCAAGCTTTTAATTTGATCAGCATATGGATCTGCCATTTTGTTTTGTGTTTTGATGTAGACCTGGATATTGAGTTTATTATTACAAAGTGATTTGTTTTCATGAAAACCATTCTTTTAAAAAAAAAAAAAACAACCTGATTTTATTTAAGACACTGGACACATTTGCTTTGATTTCATGGACCTTCAACTTATAAATGATGAGTGTCAAGCTACACTGACTGGTGGCACATTCTGGAAAATGATCGGAGGAAGTGTGAGACATACGACATGTCAAGCATGTGTCTTTAAACATAATTCTAATGGCAATACAATTTCTTTCCGAGAATTAGGGGTTAAAAAGTGTCATTGTTGACATTAGAATTCAATGCATTTTAATGGAAAGACGAGAAAGAGTATTATTTTATAAAGTCTCTGATACCAGAGTCTGGTTGTATCAGCTGATTCTGTGCACCAAGTTATAAAATGCATTTTTCTGTAATTACAACAGAGATTTAGAAGGCTGACTAATTTGAGATGACAATTTTTCCCTATTCTTAATTTTGAATTGTATAGTACCATCTATAAAACTGAAAATTTGTTGATTCATTAGAAACTGACTAGTTATTTAACAATTACAGATACTCAATGGCAAACTTTGCACTTTCATTAAGGCAAAGCCCATCATTTTATTAGCATTTTGCCACATCTTGTTGGGACAGTTGAGATTTATGAAACATGTATAATTTTAAATTTAACAAAATGAAAGTGCATTATTAAACTATCATGAAAAATGTGATTTATTATGTCCAATTGTAATTTACTGGGGAGACGCACATACAAAATATTGAAAAAGATAAAGGGAATGTCTTATGCCATCATTTTTTATACAAGGCTTTTATCTTCAGTGTGATATAACAAATGAAGATAAATATAGTGCATAGTAAATATTTCATACTTCTTGTAAGGGCAAGTTATGCTAAAAAGGAGTGACAAGAGCTTTGGGGATTTAAATCTGCCTTTTAGGTTCCTGGGTAGTTTTTTGGTTTTCATTTTCTGTTGCTGGTGACAAATGGAAGGGACCAGTTAGCAGAAGAAACAAGTTAGGAATGATAACTTGTTCCACACTCCTGTATTTTCTGATGCTCATATATTTTACCATTTATTTTTAATTAGAAGGGTAATGGTTTCAAGAAGGAATTGACTGATATTTAGAATGTATAGTCTTAACATAAACCAACAGAAGCTAGTCTATGGTTTTTTTTATAACAAAAGGTACTTTCTGAGTAAGTTTCCAAGCTCATGCTAAATGTGGAAAGTACTTGTCCATGGTACTGAAGAGAAACTTTTCTTGTTTTATGCCCCAATTGCAACTGATAATAACACAGGTATGGTATCTAGCTAGTGTTAATATGATTTGTGTGTTTCTTTGGCACACACACACACACACACACACACACACACACACGAGTATAGTTCTGTAGTTCCAAGTTTTGAAGTATTACTCTGAGTAAACTCTTCGAAAGTACTGCTGAAATATGAACATAATTTCAAATCCCTTTGAATAGAACCTAAGATCCTATTTTTAAGTACACAGTGACACAATATGTTGGTCCCAAGTGGAACAAAAAGGGTTAAAGAGAATCGACTCGTGCTTGACTCCTTTTTCAAGGTAGTTGGCACAGAGAAAGTTTAAGCAGGTTGAACAGAGATCCAAAGTCTCACCCTCAGGAGTTCAGGTAAGATACAGTTCAAATATGACAGACATCACCAGTTTATATGAAATCTTTAATCAGTACATTAGCTGCATGATGTCCTTTTAATGATAACTATATAAAGATTATGTTTAAATGTTAAATGTAGGTATGTGAATAATTTAAATAAAGTTAGCATAATTAAAGCTTTGAAATCTTTTTAGTTGATGGAATAATTACACAAAAGGAGAGGGAAATTACGAGGAAAATCATCAAGGGTCAGTGAAAGCTGATTGTAATTAGTACTGATACTTTTTCTATGTGCTAAAGCTTATCACCTCTTTACTAATACAGAACTCCTGTTCATTTTAACTTTAGTTTTAGCTGAATCAGGGGTGTATAAAGGGACTCGATAGGAACAACTTTTCTCTTTTAGAGACAAAGGTTGATGAAGTCTTTAGGTCTTAAATGACAGTAGCACACAGCATGTTATGTGAAATGCGACAAAAATACATGAAAGCCAATAGCGAATAATAGATTAACATAAAATTGAGTTTTTGAGTCTTGGTGTCATTGTCATATTTTTCTAGATAGCAAGAGTATTGAGTAAGTGACCTTTGCAATTTGGGGAGTTATTACCTTGGAAGCAGAGCTATATTTCTCAGTTCTGCATGATTGCTGAGCAATTAAAGTGTCTTTAAAAAACATAGATTACATTTTCTTCTGCAGAGTGCTAGTGACTTTAAATATTGCTATATTTTTGCCTCCAAGGATATCCCAGCTATTAACTGCTCCTGACTGCTCAACTCAAGTAGTACATGTACATGGAAATGTTACATGAAGTAAATGAAAAAAACATGAAAGGAAGGGAAGAAAGCAGGAAAGGAAGAAAGAGAACATGATAAAAAGATAAAGATAGAGTAAGCAAAGAGACAGATGACTCTAGAAAAACAGCATGCATATTTCCAGAAACTGAACTGTCTGATTTTAAACTTCAAATTAGTGTTTTATTAGGATTAATTGTAGCAAAAATAAAGTAGAAACAAGAGGAGAAAAGAGAATAAAATTGAAAGAGGTCACAAAAGATTTTATGGAGATTCAAGATAACTGTGGAAAGCATAGAAGGGACATAAAGGTCAAGAATCAGGTTAGTGTGAAACTTGGTAGAGAAAAAAGCTCAAGTCTATTGAACTGGGACTGACAGACCTCCGTAGGGGCTTGTGAACATCTACACACATAATGACAGGTATGTCACTTTCTGTTGTCACCTTATAACATGACAATCTGATAACTTTCCTTCTGCCCTGTCAGTAGCCAGCAAATGAGCTGGAATAGCTGGTAAGGTTTTGATGGCATAAAGATATTGTTTGTTCTCAAGTCAGTCAGAGCTGTAGTGTAGTTTGTGTTTTATGAAGATACTATACTTTAGATAAGGAACATAGTGCTCTTCTGTGACTAGTTCTAAAGGAATCTCACTGCTATATTAAAATTCTGTTTTTATAGCCTTTACTTTGGGTAGCTTTATCAAGTCACACCATGCTTCTGTAGATGAGGAAAATACTTTATGAAGGGAAGCTTAAACACAAGACTACTCATTTATTTGCTTTGATTGTATAAACTAGAGGTGTATCTTGCAGAAAAGACAAAGCGACTAGTTTTCATTATTTGTTAATGTAGCCCATAATGTGTGAGGAAACCCCCTTAAGATATATCAAATTCTCTGAAGACTTTATAATAGACAGATGACTAGAGGTGATAACAGAAAGCATCAAACGGTGAACAAGGGAAGAGGGCAACATATATCCTTTTCCTGCACATTCATGTTCTTTGCCATCTTCACTCCTTTTTCCATTCTTTTTTCATCACTACGGGTGTATTCTATTTCTTTTCTCCGTTATTTATGCAAACTACCACTTTCCATGGCATTCATGTCCACTGGTTGACACCTTTCCTCCCTTCTTCAAGACAAGGTTAACATTTGTAATAAGACTCCACTGGCTTTATTTTTTCTTCTTCTGCTCCTTTGTTCTAGATTCCTAATTAATCCTTCATGACTAGATCAAGCCTTTCGTTTGTCATCATTGTCATTCATTTGACCTGAACTTTCCTCAGAACAGATTTTTTGTTCTGACCTTTGTTTGATAGATTTTTCCTTATGAGCATCATAAAATTTCCACATCATCACTTTTTTCTCAAATGCCACACATATTCTCTTCTCTTTTCTCACCCCTGTGCCATTTTCAGTGTGTTTAGTTCCTTATTGTCTCTGCATTTTAGTTTGAAATAATCCATCTCTCCAGAACTTTTATTAAAAAATTGAGTTTAATAAAATCTGACAAGAGAGAACAAAATTCAAAATCTTTGTTTTGTGAAAAATTTCATTAAAAGTTTGGATATATTCTCATGATTAACGTTGCAAATGTAAAGATTCACAAAGTTAGACTATTATTTCTGTATTTTGTACGTATATATTGCTCATTCATTTTTTGTTCAATATTTTCAACCCTATTTCAAATAGAATTTTTCTATTTTTGTCTTCTTATATACAACCTAGTGGATTTTGTATTTTACGAATGTGTTTGATGTCTCAATCTATTTTCTCTTCACAGCAGAGACATTTAGCCTATATAACAGAGGAGGGACAAAGTGTAGTTGTGATCACCTTCAAAGTACATTACTAGATATTAAAAAAGGGCTCCAGGGAGAATCTATTATACTAAGGGTTGTTTTGATAGCAGTAAAAAAAATAAATACTTGTTCTGTAACAGAAGGATTACTCAAAGTATATTGGGCTGTTGTTGCTTGACAGAGAGCAGAGTAATTGTATTCTTATTTAGTTGCATTGGGAACCAGCTTTCCTTTTCAAAAAAATCCTGAAAATCTCTTAGAGGAAAAGGAGTTAGCTTGTTTCACTTATTTTTCTTGAGCATGAATTTCCTTGGTTCAGTTATGAAGAACTTGAAGGTGATGCTTAACAAAAAGATCTTTCTGCTCAGAAAATATGTTTGCTCCTTTGGTAGAAACAAGATGGAATTTTGTTTCCTTGTTGTTACTGTGAGACAAGAATAAGAGCAATTAGATTAGTGTGGACCTGGATGTAGCATAGAAATACGCTTAGTACAGCAGAACAAATCATCTCAGAGTAATTATGACTAGTGCCTGATCTATTAATTAGGGCCTATCATTCAAGTAATCATCAGTGAATACTGTCATTTTAGTAAAATCTTTAAGTGATCAAACCCAAGAAGTTTAAACTGAGTGATGACAATCCGTATGTGACTCACATCATTGTACCTCTGTCTAAGATGAAAAATTTGCAATATAAAAGCCATATAAATCTATGAATACAGTATTAGAAATAGTGCTACTGTGCAAAAAATATCTGGAAATGGAAACTGTATTTCTGAACAGGGAAACATAACTACCATAGAAATAAAGTGACTATTCAAAATAAGTTGAGAATATCTTGCAGCTTCGGGGTGACAAATAAGTTTTCAGACATTTGAAAGAAAGTCTAATGAATTACTCATATTACTTGATTTTTATGACATTATAGTCCATTGGCAGAAGTCCATAATTTTCATCATGGTAAGGTAATGAGAGAAGAATCTGGTTCATCCGAGGTTAAGATTATAGATCATTCCAAAGAGGGAGTATAAATTAGAAATACAGAAACAATGTTTAGAATCAGCCTTAACAGGTTTCATCAGTTACCTGACAACAGAGCTGACAGAGTGATGGAAAAGATTCTGTATATTTCTGTACCTGTCACTTATTGGGCAATAGATAGGAGCACAGCTTTTCTGGAAGACATAGTCTTTAAGACATTTTTTTTTTTTCTAAATTGATTATGCAGTGGAAAAAAGGTTTTTGAATTTATAGAGAGTACTTTAAAATGATAGCTCTACGCTACACTTCCTGGAACAATAATAGTCACCATGCTTGGACTTCAACCCCTAACACAGTTAGAAGCCTAATTTCTACCACTATTTCATAAATATATTTTTATGAAGCATATGATTTTGATCTTCCTGTGCCGCTGGTAATGTTTTATAAAGCTCTTGTTAAGTAAAAAAGCTGTGGGGTTTGTTTTGACAAAAAATCAGTTTTCACCAAAGTACACAATGAAATTAGCATTATTTCTACAGCATAGACTTAAATACATGTGATTTGAGATGAAATAAAAAATAATGCTTTTGACTATAGCATCTGATGTGTAACAGGTATGAGTATCATGTAGAAAAATACTGGATACAAAAATTTACTCAGGTATCTGGCATATGAAGGCTCAGGTTTAAACACGAACACCTATGGAGATCATGTGATCAATGAATAAAAAGAATAAAATCTAACAGGATTCAGCTCTATTATAATTCAAATGAGATTACACTCCTTTTCTCATAGCAGCATAGACACAGCTTATACATTATTAGGAGATACATCTTAATGTACCTAGTTATCAGTACAGCATTCTTACTACCATGAGTTCAAATTCTAGCAGTTAAGTGCATTGACAAAAGCTAACAGTAAAAGACTGCTATCTCTCTGATTATTAAAGACACAAAGATATCAGTCATATAAGCAATTGTATTTTTTGTGTATTTAGAAAAGCAGTTTCATTTCTTATTTTCCATTGTGCAGTATTGTTCCCTACTTATCTGCAGGTCTCCACCCTGAAGGTGAAAGCACTAGGAACTACTGTGTAAATGTACTTAATTAGAGCATGATTCTTCAGTTACAGAAAATATGAGGTTGCTAAAAAAACCTAGAAAAATGTTACTAGTATGAACAAAGTAAAATTTTGCATATTTAAAATATTTAGGAATAGTATTTTGCATTTCATCTCTGTTTTTTCAGTTTCATCTGTTACTGGTTTCTTTGATCTCGTTGGTTTAACTGAGAAGGCAAGTTTCACAGACACAGAGGTCTCCTGGGTTTATTCATTTGTAGGACCCAAACAGTACAAGGAAGAACTTAAAGGCATTTATGTGTCTGGAGATGAGGATAGGCACTCAACTTGAATTCTCAGAAGAGGCTTGGGTGTTAGAAACACAAAGAAGAACAGTTGAAGCAAGTCAGCTGTGAAACTACCTAGTCACCTTAGAAAATAGTCTTGTGTGCACAGGAGTAACTTCTAGGGAAAGTATAGAATACTGTACTCAAACATTGGGTATGTCCCAGAGTCAGGATCAAATGCCCCTACCAGAATCAAGCAAATCCTTCTAGGGTTCAGGTCTTGTTAAAATAAAATATGCCCTATTTTTACATAATGCTTTAGAAAGGAGATAAGAGTGTTGTGTGTATGGTATGTTTAGGAAAGAGGAATGAGTAATTCAAGAAAAAGTAATTCAAAGGAGTAATTAAGAAAAACAAACAGGGTAACTGAAAGAGTAATATGAAGCATCCAAGGGATATGTTTTTTGATCCTAGTTTTCTGTCTCTGTGGTTTTCAAACCAAGAGTTCAGCATGAAAAGATATTTAAGAAATGGAAGCTATGACATGTAGATATTATTAATGAAAATGTTTTAGAAACAGTCTAAAAATTATGAAACAATGTCAGGTAGATGATTTGATTTTTCAAAGAAACATGTAATCTGAGGATTTATTGGTTTAAATAGGTCTCGTATTTAGCTTATATGTAGTAAATTTGTTAAGATGCTGGTGTGTGGTAGGAAAAGATAAAATGTAATTCTCAATTTTGACCACTGCAAATTCATCCCCTTCTCTGGTATGGTGGCAAACACTGTTATTTTGTGTCTATTTGATATTTTGATGAACATTGTAGACTTATGTAGGAGGTTTGAGAAGTACTTTGCCTGCATTTGGGTTTTGTTTTTGTGCAGTAATATGAGCTTTATAAGCAGTCTACAGCTCTGATAGTTGATTTTTACCTTCATCTCTGTTCCTAAATTAAGTGTACTTAAAGCACATTTTCCTGTTTTTTCCTGATTCTTTGTAAAAAACCTTTTTTTCCTGAGGTAAGCGTCTTGTATCACAGTGCTTTCTCTTTGAGGAAACATTGTGATTTGTGAGCTGGTTTTTAATCAGATGGTGTCTAGCTCAGTTTTGTACTTACTACCACTTAGATTAAGGCTTTATATCAAAAAATAACATATGAAGCAAAAATCCCAATATTGAGAAGACTTGTATATTTTTAAAAAAATGTTATCTATTGTAATATCAGAATTAAAATAAAAATGTTATAAAATATGTATCTGTATAAATAAATTTAGCTGTTTGATTATTGAGGAGTCAGTGTCCTTATCTAAAACTTCTTATAATATAAAAGGCAGTATAAACTTTTATTTAATTCCTCTGAGTACTTTGGTAAATTAAAATGAAGTAAGTATGTTTCACTGCAGTTTTAAATCTCTTAGATTAAGAGAATTAATCTTGGATTAAGAAGTAACTGGGAACCTCCTTAAAGTTTCCTATAATAACCTAATTTTATGATAATACATTAATATGCTTTGATTGATTATTATTTTGGAAAAAAAAAACCCAACTTTTTTCAAATGTGTATCCAGAGATACAGATTTTTTTCTATGACTTGTACTGGCAGATTCTCAAAACGTTTTGGCTGATACACAGGGAACAGTCTTGGAAGTTATCACTTGAAAGCTTGGCCATCCAGGCATTCCCTGTAAATGGCTGGGAGTTAGACTGTAAGGTTGTAAAGGAATTAATTTAGGATTGTGTAATAGTTTACAGTCTGACTGTGTCTTTGGCATCCTAACTCACTGCTTCTTTCAGTAAGATGAACCAAGAGAGTTTTCTGTATGAGAGCACATGTAATGTGAGTGGGATCCTTAACTTTTCATTGTTGTTACTGTTCATATCCCCCTTTTTCATAGCCCAGAAGAGGAGTTTTATGATTGCGTTAGTGGCCTTACTTTCAGTTTCTGCAACTTTTATCTCTTCCACTTGCAGCCACTTAACAATTCCCTGAGCATCCTTATCAGCTATGGGCAGCAACTACTGCACTGTGCAGAGTTGCTTAGGAACAAAATTGATGCTCTTTGACATGGTGGATTACAGCTGCAACGTACTGGTCCCAAACTCTCCTTCTTCCCACAGAGGAATAAAAAGCAGTGAAGTTGAAGATATTTTCCAAATCTGATTGTGAAGAGTCTATACTCTTTTTTGGTTTAGGGTATCTAATCACTTCATTGTTGGTATACAACAGGCTAAGACTTGTTGCCTTTCTGTTAAAGACACAGCAGTATCAAAAAATCTTTAGTAACAACTCTTTTTAACTCTTTGTGATATAAATGCCACAGTACCTTGTACCACTTATAGAATTGAGAATTTTTAGTTTTTCTAAGCTTTTTGGTTGGGTTTGTTATTGATGCATTTGTTTACATCAGTTGATGAAATCCATATTGAGACCTGGATATCATGGACTAGAGACAGGAGAACTGGACAAAGAGAGTATATACACCTATTCTCATACACCTAGTGAGAGCTATGGATGCAGCTCTCTCTTGCATTTATTTGATATGTATTTATATAAAAAGAAACTTTCAGTATTGTAAACTCTAGACTGTTTGAGAATTTAGATGTAATTTGCCATTTTAGCATGTGGATGGAAGCTTGAAAGACTACAAATTGAAGCTTTCCCACAGACAGATAGTTTACAGTCAATCTGTCCACAGACTGGCTTAATGATTTGACATACTTGGTATTATTTTCCAAGTGAAAGGGAAAGTCAAGTGTTATCTGATTTGCTTGAACAAAGTAATCAACCTATAGTATGTTAATCTGTGTCAAAAGGTGCTGAGTTTTAGAGGTAAATATTATGAAGGAATCTCCTCACATAAAAAGCCCCATATAATATGTGATATGTATGCTGTCCTCAAACCACGTGCTACTTCTGGCACCTCTCTCCCTTCATCTCATCGCAGTCAGATCATTGTAGAAGTTGCAGCTGCTGAAAGTCCGCAACCATCATCATTCCTGTAGCTTACAGTTTCTTTCCTGCGAAGGCCCAAATTTTCAAAATTTAGTGCATTAAATAATTAATGGGATAAGCAATGTTGCTAGTCATGCTGGTGAGCCCTTCAGCATGGTTCAGCCTCTTGCCACACTGGCAGAGTCATGGCAGTCTCTCTCCTCCTCTAGGGACAGGCACAGCTGCAGACCGGAGATGGTGCTGACTTGTGTCTGGCACGGATGGATGACCAATGATTTTAAAATATAGATATCTTTGTGCAACAATGCACATGTGAGATAAAATCCTAGTTGTGGGAGGGGGAGATATTTTTGTTTCAGGTCTCTAGAAGATGGAAAAGAGTGCCTGGAGTGAACTGCCCAAATCCGTTTGGATACAGCTGCCTTCTGACAACTGTCTGCCCTGAGCCCTCTTCACGCCATGAGTACAGCACAATGTCTGTCAGGCAGTCATCCATGGAGTGGAATTACAGTGAGTTTGGCCATGCAATAGGAAAGAGGTTTGGGGTCTTGCAGCACTTTTCCAGACTATATGTGAGCTTTCCCTATTACTCTATGTAGTCACAACATTTAGTGTGCACTGCTTGCTATGTCTTTGCAAACAAATTAAGTAAACACAGAGCAAAGTGATAGATGACTGGGAATACTGGACAGAAAAATGGGTGAAAATATGGATTTAGGTCCACATAAGTGGTTTTGAAAGATATTTATGTCAAAAGGCTGAAAATAGGTTGGTTCCTCTCTTTAGTCTCTCTCGGTGGTGTATCTTCTGCTTTAATATAGTTTCTGATACCTGTTTTCTAACTCACTAGCTAGTCTCAGAGGTTCCTTTGTTTTCAAAGCAAACAAATCCAAATGCAGCAGAAAGGTTTCCTTAAATAAACCTTTTATGTTGTCTATACATAGTTCATTTCCCAGTCCCTATGTTTGTGTGGAAGGATATAGCTATAGAATTTAGACATTGTATCTTAGGTGTGTGGTTTTTAAAGAAGACAATCAGGACATAAAACTATTTTAAACGAGACAAATAGGACATACTGTACAATAGAATTATTATGGAAGAATCTGGAGGTGGAATTCCAACTTATTTCTCTGCCAGTTGCTTACTATCTCTGGGAGGTATTTATAGGTCTTAACTTACTCCTCCAAAAGTTAAATAGTTCTGAACTAGTCATCCTTTTTCACTTGGGAGGTAATGAAGAAAAGCAGGCATCTGGATGTGCTCATTCCTCTGCACTGAGGATAAATGAAATTTATTATAATTAGCAGAGACTTTAAATACCAAGTGTAAATGGATGAGATAAATCCCAACCTCCGTGGGTAGTTGGCTTGATCAACTCTCCTTGTTCCCAAGTTACGTAACTGTGAAAGGTCCATAACATATTTCTTTCAAAGATCATAGCAGAGTACATGCTTCGCATTTGATGGCAATTCCCACTTCATCAAAAAGGCAACATTTCTGCTACATTTAGACTCAAAATATTCTTGTTTTTTGTAACCCTGAAGGCCACTTAAGCGCTTTTGCCAATTTTTTGTCCTTTTCCAAACAACACAACAAAATTTTTTAATTTGGGAAAAAAAAAAGAAATTTAATGTTTATGCTGGTTTAGAAGAAGCCTCTAGAAATTTGCAAGAAAATTTAAGTATGCACTGTAATTTTCTGCAGGAAAGAAATCACTCTTCAAATAGCAATGTTCGTGAATTAAGATATGGAGAGCTTGATTACCTTGATTACACTTCAAAGGGTTGTAAACTATTTCTGTTCTTCTGAACAGGAAACCTAAAGACCAAGCCACATGGTGGTCTTGTTGTTGGCTGTTTCACCACTGTTCATTTCTAAAGTGTCCCAGTGGAGACATATCAGACATATCCCCCCATTCCACTGTTCTAATGTCTTCCAGGAAGTCTCAGAACTCCTGACTGCAGTTAGGCATTGCCAATGCATAGCTGTGAAGCAGACTGAAAATTTTAGGGACACACTAAAAGAAATTTCAGCAGGAACACTCTACTCATTGCAGTAGTCATTTTCATATTTAATTCAATAATAAAAAAAACCATTTTCTCTAAAGCTGCCTCCAGACTGAAGTACTACAGAAGCTTGAAGGCCATGACAGGATATTATGGTCAAAACTGCTTCAGAGTTTATGCCTTTCTTGTTTTCCTTCTGAACATGTTCACTTCTCTGCAAATCATACCAATCTCTCTGGTAAGGGAATTCTGTAATTTGGTACGAAATCCTGTTATCAACAAAGATTTGGTTTAACTCATTTTAGTTTGTCTTCATGATCTGCTTTTCCAGAACAGCAAATCTCAATTTTGCCAGATAGTACAGTTCTTTACAAGAGGAAACAACATTTCCTTCAGTATGTTCCTTTTTTTTGTGTAAGGGTTCATGAAATTTTGCTCTTTTATGCATTAAGTGGCATATTAATTTTTTTTTGTGTTTGTGTGCCTGTGGAAACAGGTGAATGAACTGCAGAAGAAACAATATTTCCTCTTTTCTCTTCCCCTCAACTGGCCAGCTTTATCATAAACTTCCAAGTAAGTTTTAAAGAAAAAGTGCTATCCTGCATAACTAATGAAAGGTTGATTTTCCTTTGAGGGGAAACAGTGGTTATTTCATAATTTTGGGTAACAATTTTGATGTAATTCTTTTTAAAAATAGTTCTCTTCCCATTTGCTGTTCAAGCCAATGCTCTTGAAAAGCTAGATGAGTTATTATAATGATAGGAAAGAAGCTCTTTCTTAAACTTCTTGCTTACTTCTAAGTTGTCCTTGGAACAAATCCTGGTATGAAGATAAGTTTTTTATATCTGAGATTTGAAGTTACATTTTTAATATGCAAACCCCTTTTCCACTGCCTTTAGAAACAAATTGAGAACAGGGACCTGTGAAGCCAGTCTGCAGAGAAATTATTTACCTAACTAGTTTTCTAGAGAGAAATAGATAAAGACAGTGTGTGCTGGTTTAGAGCAAATTCTGGAAGTGGACCCCCATAAAACAGATTTCAGCAGCCCCTCCCCCAAATGGTCCGGGAAAGACTTCCTTCGAGAAAAGTGGAAAAAAACTTTATTTAAACAAATGGAGGGTGCTCGCAGGCACTGGAAGGAAAAGAGATAATGTTAGATAATAAAACCTCTCTTCTGTGGGGAAAAGATGGTGAGTTTGTACAGTCCAGCTCACCCTGGCTCCTCCCCTTAAGGTCTGGGCCAGGCCCAGGCCGGGTGAGGGTCCCTCTCTCTCCAGCCGTTCCCCGCCAACCATCCCCCGAAGAGATGGTGGACTTGGATGAAAAGAAAAAAAAACAAGCCAAAAACAGTCCAAAAAAGAAGGGGAAAAGAAACCATACCAGGATCACTCTGCAGTCCCAGAGGAGAGCACCTCACCTGAGAGAGTAATGCCACTCCCCTGCCTGCTGCTACTGCTGGTGTCACTGGACTTGAAGGGTGCACTTGGGGGTTCTCATGGCTGAAAAGCTGAGCATGAGCCAGCACTGTGCACTCACAGCCTGGAAAGCCAACTGCATCCTGGGCTGCATCAAAAGCAGCATGGCCAGGAGGGCGAGGCAGGGGATTATGCCCATCTACTCTGCCCTTGTGAGACCCCACCTGGAGTACTGCACCCAGCTCTGGAGTCACAAGAAAGACATGGGTCTGTTGGAGAGGGTCTAGAGAAGGGTTACAAAGATGATCAGATGGCTGGAGAACCTCCCCTGTGAAGACAGGGCAGAGAGAGTTGGGGTTGTTCAGCCTGGAGAAGAGAAGTCTCCAGGGAGACCTTTTTGTGGCCTTACATTACCTAAAGGACCTTATAAAAATGAGGGAGAGTGAATTTTTACACAGGCAGATAGTGATGGAACAAGGAGGAATGGTTTTAAACTAAAAGAGGAGATATTTAGATTAGATGGTAGAAAAAAATTCTTTACTGGGAACAGTGAGGCATGGAAACAGGTAGCTCAAAGAGGCTGCCCCATCCTGGAAGTGTTCAACGCCAAGTTGGGCGGGGTTCTGAGCAGCTTGGTTGAGTGGAAGGTGCCCCTGCCCAAGGCTGGGGGCTTGGATTTAGATGATCTTTAAAGTCCCTTGCAACCCATAACATTCTATGGTTCTAAAATAATATCAGAATAAGTTGAATATGTTCAAATAAATAATCTAGAACTTTTTCTTAAAGAAATCTCATATTTCTTCTAAAAATTTCACAATGAAACGTCAAGAGTTTTTGCAATATAAGGTAACAGAAAATCTCTTCAGGAATCTTTGAACTTTTTTCCTGAGGTGAGACTTTGATAAAAGTAAAATGTGGTTGGAAAATATAATTTATTAATTTCCTGTTTCCAAAAATACATGAATAAAACCCACTTATTTTTTATTAATTTTCTTCTAGAAATGTAGAACAAAAACCTAGAATTACACATTTGGCTTGTTTGATTTGAATTGCTTTGGGGATTTCAGTTCAAAGCAATTTTGACTTTTCATCCATGTGTGGAATGCAGAATACTTTTAGAAACAATGCTATGAATGAACAATTTCATCTAATGGTGAAAGGCTATAAACCAGAGATTACTGATCCATTCTCTTTTTGACTGAAAAAAACAATTAGAAAAATTAATGGCGAGATATCCATCAGTGCACATCAAATAAAAAAGATACAACTTCTGTCTTGGGAAGAAGTTGCAGATTGCTGAAGGTATAACAGGTGTAGTATCGCTGTGTTCTTGCCTTTGCTTATGTCCTACCCATGTCAGTTACTTCCAGCCACAGAAAGGGCTTTAGTTTTACACTACTTCACCTCCTTCACCTCCTCCTCTCATGGTCTTGGTTAATGGGAAAAATTTCACTGTGGGTTGGGTCAAGCTTAGATTAGGGAGATGGGTTTTTTTCCTAAATACTTTTTAAAGAATTGTGGACAATGGATATATTATAGCTATTCTTAAGTACCTTAAGTATTCTTAAGGGTTCAGAGTCTCCAAGAATATCAGAGCTTGAATACTGTGGAAACAGGAAAACAGATGCTTTAAATTCACAAATAGTTCTTACTACTCTTACTTTCTTCAGCTATTTATATAATCAAAGGTCATAATCTACAAGGTTATGAGAACTTTTGTCAGCTGTAGAACACTAAAACTTAATTAAAATTTTAATGTAAGATGCATAAATGCCACAGCATCTGCGAGTCCCTGAATGCCTTGCAGGATTTAGTGCTATTCACTTGATCCAAAGCCCATGGAAATCAAATAGAGTCTTTGATTTGGTCTGAGAGGGCTTTGCATCGAGCTTTTGTATAAAAACCTCTAGCAAGATATTGACCAGGACAATTACTTTCTTGAATTATCTCAAATTCTAAGGATTTTATCCCTAATCTGTGCAAGTGTTAACAGGCATTCCTCCAATACATGTATTGCTCTCCAGTACCTTATACACACACAGGGTGAGAAAAACAAATTATAGAGCTTAATTATATCTATTTGAAGCATAGTTTCATCAACAGGAAAACCATAAGATAGTGCATTCCAACTTCTGATGTAACAGGTTAATCTGTTTTTTGTCAAGAGGAAAATCTTAATGGGAATCAAATGATACAGCATCTTCTCTGCTAACATGGCTGTTGAGTCATACATGAGATCCCTCCTTGAGTATTTCACAGAAATGGTCATAATCAACACTGGAGTAGAGAATTTGCTCAGAGTTTCTTACAGCTGGAAGGGGAACAAGTTGGCATTTTTTTTTGCTAGCTTATCAAAAGTCTTGCTAACTCACAGAAGCTTTCAGGCAACCTTGAAAGTATATCATGCACTAATATCTTCAGAGAACATGACAGACAGAGCCTGATGTATCTAATTTTGGACTGGTATAACAGTGCTATTTAGAGCAATAAAGGTTTTATCTCTTGGTTGATCTGTTTACTGAAATAGTCAGTGAAAAATGTGCCATATATTACATCTCATTATTTTTCTGGCATAAAGGACATTGGAGTGGATAGTTCTGCCTGTATTTTGGGATTTTCCTGCTGACTATATTAAGATAAGGTCATATACTCTACTCAGCACTGGTAAGGCAACACTGTGCCCAGTTCTGGGCCCCTCAGTATGAGAAAGACATTGAGGGGCTGGAGCATGTCTAGAGAAGGACAATGGAGCCTGGTGAAGGTTCTAGAGAGTGAGTCACAGGAGCAGCTGAGGGAGCTGGGATTCTTTGGCATGGAGAAAAGGAGGCTTGGGGAGAGCTTATCCCTCTCTACAACTGCCTAAAAGGAGGTTGTAGCCAGGTGGGGGTCTGTCTCTCATACTAAGAAACAAACAATAGCACAGGAAGAAACAGCCTCAAGTTGTTCCAGGGGAGGTTTAGATTGGATGTTAGAAAAAAATTATTTACTGGAAGGGCTCAAGCATTGGAATGGACTGCCCAGGGAAGTGGTTGAGTGACCATCCCTGAGTTGGTAAAGACTTGCAGATGTGGTACTTGGGGACATGGTTTAGTGATGAACACAGAAGTGCTGGGTTAACAGTTTGATTCAATGATCTTAGTGGTCTTTTCTAACCTATATGATTCTTTGATTCGGTACATAAAATGTGTATAAAGAAGAAAACCTCATTTCCCTAACAAGAATCTGTCAAACAATCAGTTAAAATGAATGACTAGCTAAGACTTATCAACAGCAGAATGATTATTATATGGACTTAGGTGCTTGCTTGCCTTTCCACATTAAAATCCATCACTCCTAGTGATCATCACACTTCCTTAGTTTCCTCCAATACATGATAACCATTAGTCAAATAATTTGTTTAATGAAAAACAAATAAACCTGCAGTTAATTTTTTTCTGATGCGGGACATGAATGCCAATGCTCTGAAAATCCTGTAAGGACTGATAGAGACTGGATTTTATCCTTGGGTTTTATTCCATTTCAGAGAACATTGCAGCTTTGTTGGCATGAATGTAGTGCATTAATGAGTTTATGCATATTCACAACTGTTTCCTGGAAGGAAATGGCTTATTAAACAGTAATCATATAACATGTGTAAATGAGTTTTGTGGATAAACATGTATCTTTATCCTTATTGCCTGAGATTGGTTGTTGACTAAAAAAGTTTTTTTGATGACATTTACTCTTCCAGAAATTTTACCAATCATCTTCTGACTGATTTGCTTTTCTGCCTGAGAAATTCCTTTTTCCATATCTTATATGTAAATAATGCTGATTTTTCTCTGTTTTTCTTGAATCACATACTTGAAAAAAAACAAAAACCAACTGAATTTAGGAGCATCTAAGTATTATCCCAGGTGAGATGCTCAAATATGTGTGTCTGCTTTCAGGTGAGGTAAATCACTCTCTAGACTCAATGACTGCAATGGGAGCTTCAATACTAATTTGCGTACAAAAACCTAATACATACACCAAAAGTGTCTTCACTTTCTGCTTGAATCCCATTTCAGGAGAACAAAATGAAATAGTTATGATGTCAGATCCGAGAATTATTTTTCTTTATTCCTTTTTATTCCCCCCTTCAGATTTGGGGGTCCTGCTCTGTTTAACGATCTCATGCAATTTAACTGTTCCTCATTCCATTTTCAAGCTTTTTTCCCCAGGGTGCTTTTCCCTAATTGCTCACTCAAACAGGGTGACAGCAACTTGCTCAGGAGAAAGGATCCAGAATATATTGAACAGGTCACCTCAGAAAAAAATATGTTCTCTTGAGGCATTATGGTTATATTACAGTAGCCTCTGTACATGTCTTTAAAGAGTCTCAGCTAAATATTTTTCTGCTAATTGAATAAAAGAGGAAAATCATAAAAAACTCACAGCTTTTAAATCTTCTGTCCTTGATAGTGCATTTAATAAACAGTGGAAAACACAAATGAAACTTTTGTTCCAATAGATAAAATAGTGCTAGAAGAATGTACAGGAATCTTATGAAACCATACTACAGACCAGTGAAATGAAATGAGAGAACCTACAGTGAATAAAATGAAAGAAATATGCATTATGAACACTATGTCTTATGATAAAAAAGGCCAGTAGAAATTACAGGAAAGACTGTACTTGCTGTATTTGAAAAATATTGGTAAATATTTTGTCTTTTTAAATGTAGAAGTCATTTCATGGTAGTTTCTTTTAATTGTGACAGTCTTATTGCTCTAATAAAAAAGAGGAACATTTTTTACCTGTACATTTTTTATTAAGCAGCAAGATAGATAAATGGGTGGAAAATTTAATGATTTCTACCAGCATTTGGAGTTGAAGACAAAGCCCACAGGAACTAATGGAAAGGCTTTCCTTTTCTTCAGCAGGTTTTAGATCAGGATTTTAGTTACATCTTATGGATTATTATGTAACATTTCTATATCATCGGTTCATTCCAATGGGAGCCAGAGTGTCAGATTTTACTCATATGAAATCCAAGGTAAAAGTTGTGACCTGTCTTTCTTATAAGAAAAGAAGGCAATGCTCTTATGATAGACTGGTGGAAATGTTAATGAAAACTGAAAACACTTGTAGAATTTTTGGTTTCTTAAATGTTAAATGTGTCATGGAAAGGTTTACTTACTTTATGGAATCCACTTTAATATGTGTGTCTCAGCCGTCAGGTTGGAACATATCAATGTGTAAAAAATGCAATTACTCTTCGGGGATGAGGTGAACTCTAATAGTCAGATGCTGTGCAAGCTTCTGAGACTAGACACCGTGACGATTTTGTAGGCATCTCATTAACGAATTGTAGAGCTGCAGCATGCTCTGCTTTACTTATTTATTGAAGAGATAATGGGAAATAACTGGTTTCTTTGTGAAGTCATAAATAATATGACAGAAGGATATTAAATGCACTGAGATGTGACAGAGAAGCTAAAAACTTGTGGGATTTGGTATTTTATGGTGCCAGTTCTCCTTTACCAGTACATGTAAAACCAATAGATATGTTTTAGCTGGTTTTGTGAACAATTACCAATTTAGTGTGCTAGCTACTGACAAGTGGGTGTCTTAAATCATAAACGGTATCTCAGTTTTGTTATTTTGCAGTAACATACAGAAGTTACTAAACAATAAATCTTCTTCCTCCTCTTTTTCCTTTTTTTTTTTTTTTTCCCTTCAGGTATTTTTCCTATTTTTTTTAACAGAGATAGTCTTTTTCTATTTCTAAATTTCCAGTGTGAAATATCGATTCCACAAAGTATGAACATTTCTGACATTCACTGTTTGCATATTTTGTTCTCAATGGTAGTCTTGTCCTGATACTGCACACAAACTTACATGCAAGGTCCACTGTGGCTTCTCAGTACTTTGCACTCTTGATTAAAATAAGAGCTTGCTTTTTTTTTTCCCCTCTGTGTCTATGTGTGTATGTTTGTGTGTGTATCTAAATTAAAGAGAGAAATGTGTTTTATTCTAAAGTGCAGACATAAAACTGAGATCCAGATTGAGGCAGCACTGTCCTCTTCTGTCCTCATTGCTATTCTTTTCACTAACAGATGTATCATGCAGGATATTGAGAATTTCCTCAGACAGTGTGGTGACTAAAGAAGTAGCAATCTCATGGGTTAGTCTTGGGAATATTTCTGAGTATCATGACCCCACAATTCTTTACCTTAGGTTTGCCTCTACATTTAGCATGAAGCTAGTACAGAAGACAGAGCTCCATAATGATGCAGTGAGTTTTATTTATGGTCCCATGTCCTGTCCATCTTCATGGTACCCAACCAGCTGTATCATAAACATCCTTCTACATTTTCAACAAGTTATTCTTCCTGGAGCAATAAGAGTTTCTTCTGGGTTGGTGGTAGTTTAGGCATTGTTGCAGCAGGCAAGTGTTGAGGTCACAAATGTGTGTATCTCAGCCACTCTGCCAGCCATGAGCACTTTATGGTTTTATAGTGTCCATTACCACCTCATCTAAAGACTAAGCTCATCTTCTGAAACATGACCTTTTTATTGGAGGAGTTCCAAGCATTTTCAGAAGGTGTGCCGAGGCTTGTTATTTTTGCTTGCTTATCCCACTTACATAATTTTATAGCAGTGTAAATCTATTGTTTCACAAGCGTCTCCTAGTTTGCAGTAATGTGAAAATAGAGTGAGGCCTGATATGCCATGCTCAGCCTTTGCAGTGCCAGCAAAATACAATTTTAATTCATTTGAAGGAGGAACTAGTAGGAAGTAAGAAACAGGAAAGCAATTCTATTGCTACTCAAGTGATTCCTATATGAAAATTTAAGGTTAGAAACAATTTCTGTTAACTATTCTAACTATTATGTTTACGATTATTATTGTAACTTAAAATTTCTCTTTGGGGCCGGTAGTGCCATAATGACTTAAGAAGATGAAGTGTTCATTTTCCATTGAGCAATGGAGTGGTAACTTGGAAAAAGCAGAGTTTCATCTACAGCAGTTCAAGTAACTGAGAAAGCACTGGATAAAATATCCTTGAGTTTTGCAAAAACAAGTTAGGGCCAGTCTTTCTTATAAATTTTAGGAAACTACAGAATACTTGACCTTGAAGAAAAGCAAATGGCTCATGTTGTGATCATATCTGTCCATTTCTGCTAGCTGTTTCATAGGCATTAGTCTTACAACTAACCTTTCCTTGTTTGCACATTTTGGATCATCCGTCAGAGAAAAATATCCCCAAATTACTGGTTCTTCTGAACTTGGGGGTCTAATTTTGATATTATATTTCTATATATCATACTATCTCATTCTATCTTTTTTCAACTGTTTGGGAGCTCTCTGAGACACAGAACCTTTAACAGATTATTTCTATCACTGATACATTCATCTAAGCAGCCACACATGGACAATCAAGGATAATAAATGGAGAAACTCCTTGCCTGGAGTTTCAAGCAAGAGAGGTAATAGATTGGATCACTGTAATATTTTACCACAGTGGCTTGGGGTAGAATAATTTTGCATTCATTACTTTCCATGTTTAATAATATTACAAGCTATTTTGGCAAATAATTTTATGTTTCAGAAAGAATGCACTTAACATAGTTTGGTAAATTAAATTTTTATTGAGAATAATAGTGGATCTATGCTAAAATACCGTAAAACAGCTCTGTTCATCAAAAGTAGTAGATATTCATTAATCAAATCAAGTATTAGGTGTATTTTAATATAGATTTTGCCTTTTCCTTCTGCTGAGATGGTAGTTTTAGGCATAGATAGCCCATATTCACATTGTTGTGTAGCTTAATCTAATTTCCTATGAGCAGTTACAAGTTTTGAATAAGCTGCTTTAAAGAAAAGAGAATAAAATGATTATTTTGTATGGCATATTTTACCATTGCTTAGAAGACATGAAGTACAAAGCATGTCTCAAGCATTTCTTGCTAAAGTGCATTAGAGGAGTTTTTAGTTTTTTCAATATATATTGTGCACTAAAAATGCAGTAAACACTTAACATCCATGGACCACTTTGCCATGAAAATTTTTAAATACGTGTGCTAATTCTGAAAGTCAATAAAAAACCTGTTGCTTTAATATTTTCTCAGTTATGTATAGAACACAACTTGAGAAAAAAGTGTGTAAGATTGTTATTAGGCTGTTCAGCTGACTGGTGGGACCATTCTGTTCTGTTTCCAGTCCCAGGAAAAGATCTTATTATCAGGCAATATATCCTTGTGAGTCCCTTTTTTTGCCTACTGCAACTTTTTCCAATTGCATAAATATTTAACAGAATAGGGCCCTAATTAAAAAGACATCCTCCTTCCCTTTCTAGTGCAGAATTTTCTACCAGAAGAGCCTGACACCCTCTGCTCTGATGGGAGGAGAACATCAATTACAATGATTCACAGGATCTTAATCTAAAGGGTGTTCTCAGTTTATGTTCCCAAGTGGTGACGTATCTTCCTACCCATAATAGATGCTTATTCCTTCCAAAACAACCAAGACTCTTGCCATTTTTTTGTCCTGAAAAGTGTGTAGTGCCCCATGCAACTATTTTCAGAAGACTATGCTATTACTTTCCTGGCTCTTTCTTAAAAACCCAAAAAATGAAAAACCCCACAGAAACAAACAACGCATGTTTGAGGTGTCTCGAAGCTAATTTAGTGCCTATTACAATTTTTCTTCTTTACACGTGCTACAAGAGTTATATGAGATTGTACTATATATTTTAGCATTATACCTTATTTGTACTTCTGTATGTGCAGGAGTATTCTAACCTTGAAAACTGCTGGTTCTCTTTTTGTCTATCTGCATCTTACTTTTGTCTGCTACAGAAACATTTTTGAGTGCTTTATTTTTCCCCCCCTTAATTTCAGCAAGGCTTCTTGCATATCTAAGGACTCAAAATGTTAGGGTCTCTGTTTTCAGATTCTGACTGAGAACCTAGCTAAACACCAACATCTTTGCCTTGAACATCTC
Source organism: Orthonyx spaldingii (assembly GCA_013397795.1). Lineage (NCBI taxonomy): Eukaryota > Metazoa > Chordata > Aves > Passeriformes > Orthonychidae > Orthonyx > Orthonyx spaldingii. Next base: position 642,917 of record VZTJ01000801.1, read on the forward strand.
TCTTTTCTTTTGAAATTGGCAGGGAGCCCAGAAGTTTTCTTGATCAAAGGCATTTCATGATTTTTTAACCTACTTTCACACCAATTTGTTCTAGTAATCATACAATTAATCAAAATCTTTTCCATGGTTTAAAACTAAAGATAACATTTTCACAAAATAATTTTAGAGCATTTAGAATATAAATTAAATTGACTATTAATGACAGAAAAATAACTACAGTTAAAGCTGTGTCCTTTAGACAAATAGTAAGTAAATTAGTGGCTGATTCAAAAACCATTATGGATTCTGTTTTCTCAATAAAGAATCTTTACCAGAAAAAGACTTTGGAAAAGAGGAAAAAATAGGTGTCTTTATAAGTATAAATGGCATCACAGTCCAATCTTCAGCCACAGCAATTATCAGATTAGGGAACATTTGTGGAAAAAAAAAATTCTTGAAAATGCTTGACAAAGGATTTTTTTATGATGTAAATTTCTCTTTAAAGTTGTCTTTCTGAATTTTGACATCTAAAACATGCGTTTCCAGAAATGCTTTCTTTCACAGGTAGTCTGTGTGTAATGACTTCCTCCTTTTATATCCAGAATATTGCTTTCTGGAATTCCGTGTAAAATCAAAAGGAAACTGGTCATGAAAAATCAGTTCTGGAAAACTGAAGAGAGAAAACCCTTTCCAGAGGGTGTAATGTGGAGCAAAAAGAACTGAGTAATTTCAGAACAAGAATCCAAGACCCAAAAGTGTAGCTGAAAATTGAGGTACCTGAAGAAGTATGTGTTATGAGAACATGGATTATCCAAGGGGATTTTGAAAATTGCTGATTCTCTTCCCACGAACACAGGAGGAGATCAGACTCACGGCATGGGCAGTAGGGCAAGTCAGCAAAAGGGCAGGTGTCAGCAGGTGGTGCCCTTGTCCACTGTGGGTCAAGTTCCCCTTGATTTGGTGTGAGCGTATGTTTGGTCTTGGGCACACATGAAGAGCTGTTTTAGTTTGGTGCTATGCATGAAGAAAGTTCCCATTTTCAATTGGTTTCTAATCAGTGGACAGTCCTGAAAAGAATTTGCTTTCCAGGCGCCACTCATCATGGTTGCAGTTCAGAGGGGGAAAAGGAAAAAAGATTTTTTGCAGAGTGTGTCATTACATTTATTTTTACTCCAGTTAGGTGAGAGAAGAAAGATAAAAGGTAACGCTGATTTGGGCAGAAGAAATCGTGGGAGCCTAAAGTGTCTGTCTGTTTTTGGCAGATTGATGCCATTAAATATTTGCAAGGGCTGTTTCAGTGCTCACATTGAAATTCAATGCTCACGGTCTTTCAAAGCACTGTAAGTAATGTATGAAAAAAGTAACAATGCCTTCTATATAGAATGTTCTGCAAGAAGCCTGGAGAACTATTCCATTAAATGATTTAGTTGTTAACTTACTCATCAATCATATAACATCAACAGTATTCATCAGACATAGTCATGACTAGGAAGACTTTAGAAATGGAAGGAATAAATATGATGAAGAATATATTTACTAAAATTGTGCTAATACAGAAGAGCAGGAACATATATAATATGATTATGTATCAAATTACATGTCTGCTAAATGGTAGGCCAAGATACAATATTTGAGTTAAAAAATTTAAGAGTCATTTTTTAATGATTTTTTTTAAATGTAGCAACTTTGAACCTTTTTCTTGTTTTTGCCATTTTCAGTTCTGCTATTGTAAAATCTATGGAAAAGACTTGCATCCAAAAAAAAAAATGTTCTGACAGCATAAGATTTTTGGTTATGAATGCTTTAGCATTTCACTAACCCTTACTTTCATCCTGTATTAAGAGAGTTTATAGTTCTCAGGAACTCAACCTTTTTCTTAAGATTTTGAGCAAGTCAGAAACTCACTGAACTCTGCAGAATCTCACATAATAGATGTTTAAAAACTTACTTTTACTCAAGGGCATACCTAGGCAAATTCATTGAACAGAAATTCACTGATGTTTGTAAGTACATAGAAAAGCAATCTACTTCATAAAATCCCTGAACGGAAAATAGATGGAAGATGAGACACTATTAAGGGAAAGCATCAAATATGTTTGCTCCATTTTTGCTCTTTTCTATGCAGTCAGTAATGGCCACAAGATCCTGGCCTAGATATATCTTTGATCTGACACAATGTATGAATTCTTAAGTTTTTATGTCACATCAAAATCAATGGAGCATGAAATTGCTCTGTTTTGAGTAGGTGCATCAAGTCTATGTGCTATAGGAGTGGAGATTCCAAAATTAATCAAAACATTCCTAGTTTTACGTTTTATGAGTCACCAGAAGCCCTAAGATTTTTCTAATAAAATATTTTGCATTCAACAAATAGTCATCACATTGTCTCATCATAAATATCATAGAACTTTTGCCGTAAAGTTTCCAGTTAGCAATATATATGTTGCTTAGTGCATACTTAGTCTGAGGAATAATTTTTGTTTTAATTACAAGTTATTATCTGTGGCATTTCTATATTTAGCAAGAAGTTAAGAGGTATATTGGACAAAGAAATGGGTTAGATGGATGTTACAATGAAAAATGTTTAAAGTTCTCAACCATTATTTCCAGTGATTTCTTTGAATATATTACTATTGAAGAAAGTTGCAAAAAAATGTCTTTAAAATTAAATAGCTTCAACAGGATACCAGCAATGTGTATGTAGCTTTTTTGTTGACAAGGCTATAAGAACTGAGTTAATGCTTGCAGTTATAAACCCAGAAATTTTTAATATCTGTTCAAAACACTTTTAAGAATTTGAAGCCGTTAACTTCTTAGAAAATTCACCTCTAACATTTTAAAACACTTATAAATGTAGACCAGGTAATTAATAAAATTAATAAAATAAGTAACATTTCATTGCAGGAGCTTGTTTTTACTATCATAATTTTCTAGTTAGAGCAATACAACATAGGGATACTGGAGAGAAGTTTGTTTTAAAGACACTCATGAATTACCAGACCTATAAGTAAGTCTTCTGATTCTTTTGAAGTCCCCTGACTGTCTCTTTAATCAGTCACAAGGTGGGGAAAATCTAGTTTATCATTAAACCCACAAGTAGCACTACAATGTAGGGGATGTAGCCTTACAGAACAATATACTACATTTGAAAAGCAGAATTGCAGGATTGAGTTAAGGTTAAAGGTGACCTCTGGAAATTGTCTTGTCCAACCCTTCCTCCTGTGAGGAGGGTCGCCAAATAGAGGCTGCTCAGGGTCATGTCCAGCCAGCTACCAAATATCTCCAAGGGTGGAGATTGCACAACCTCTCTGGGAAACCTGTTCCAATGTTTGAATACTCTCACAATGAGGTTTTTTTCCTTACATTTAAATGAAGTTTCAAATCTTAACAGTGGCTTATCACCACTTGACCTTTCTCCAGAGAAAGAGCCTGGCTCCATATTCTTAACTTTCACATTCATCAGTTGTTTGTATACATGAATAAGATGCCCCTGCATATCTTCACCAGAATGAACAATGCAAGCTTCTCAGCCCCTCAATATAGGTCACATGCTCCAAACACTTGATCATCTTCATGGTGCTGAGTTCAACTCACTTCCATGTTTTCATTACCCTGTGTACCAGGCAACTCAGGACTGGACCCAACACTCCATCTGTGACCTCTCCAGTGCTGAGGAGTGGGGAAGGATCACACAGTCAAGCTGCAGATGCTGAGATCCTGTTCCTAATTCAACCCAAAAAAGGTTATTGACCTTCCTTGCTGCAAAGACACGTTGTTGGCTCTTCCACCAGGATTACAAAGCTGCTTCCTAGCCAGTCTGTCCCCAGCCAGTACTGGTGTTTGTAGTTATTCCTCCGCAGGTGCAGGATTTAGTATTTCCCTTTCTTGAATGTTCTGAGACTATTACTGTTTGTCCATTTCTTTAGCCTGTTAAGATTTCTTTGACAGCATAAGTCTCTGCTGTGTTGAATATTCTTCCCAAGTTTGGAAATCATCTGCAGATTTGCTTTCAGTCCCATCATCAAGGTAATTACTGAAAACGTTAAACTGTACTGGCCCCAGCAGTGATGTCTGAGAAATGCCACCACTGACTAGCCTTCATCTGGACTTCATGCTTCTAACCACAACCCTTTGAGCCCAAAAGCTCAGCCACCTTTCAGCTCACCTCAGCGTCTGCAGTTGTAACCTGTGCTGCATCAGTTTGTTGAGGACAATATAGAATCATATAATAACTAAGGCTGGAAAGGACCTCCAAGTTCAAAATTTACCTGAATACCACTGTGCCCACTAAGCCATATCATGAAGTGTCATATCTATCTGCTTTTTAAGCTCTTCCAGGGATGGTGGTATTATGGGAGGCATTGCTGATAGCCTTGCTAAATCCAAGATAGGCAATATCCCGTCATCCACAAAGTGCCGTAGTCATTTCACTATAGAATGATTTTAGACTCTTATGCTCTTATGGTATGATTTTCTCTTCATAAATCTATGCTGATCACTCCCACCTTGTTCATCATGTGTTTGGAAAGGGCTTTCAGAATGGTTTTCTGCACTACCCTCCCAGGGGTCAAAGTTAGGCTGACTGACTTGTAGTTACCTGGATCCTTCTTCTTGCAGCTCTCGAATGAAACTCTTTTATTCAAAAGATAAATATATTAGGTAGAAGGTTAACTTTAATATAGAAATGTAATTATTATATACAAATGCAATATATAATCAATATGTATATTTATGCTACTTTAGGACTTTTTTCAAATGAGCAAAATAGTTTAGAACTCTTACTGTGAGTAGGTGTTGGACGAATTAACTTTGCTTCAGAGAGTTAAGATTCTTTGGGATGTGATAATATCCAAACATCACAAAGCGCCATTTAAATTTTAAAAGACACATGTTTTGAGAAGTTTCTATGAAGACAGCACTTCTAGTAAAAAAGCCTCAGGTTTTCTTGGCCATTTTTGGTACTCACTGTGGTGCTGTTTCTAGCTGCACTGTCATTTTTCATGTACTGAGGAAGTCTAGCAAAATATCTTTGCCAATTATAAAAAGCCGTTCCCTTGGCCCTGACCCTATGCAATGACAGAGCATATGTGAATAAGAGCTTTGAGTTGCTGTGTATCTTCAATATGTTTCCCACTGAAGTGCATTACATCAGGTAAGATGCTAATAGATTAAATTTAAAAGTGAAAAATCTTGTGTAATTCACGAGTTCACAACAGAAAGAAAATTACTTTTGTCCAGTGTAGATAGGAACAATACTATAATTATTAATTATTTGTTGATAATTTAATATCTTTTGAGACCAGACCTGAAAATGGGCTGCCCAGGGAGGTGTTGGAGTCACCATTCCTGCAGGTGTTTAAGGAAAGATTTGGTGTGACACTTAGTGCCATGGTCCAGTTGGCATGGTGCAATTCGGTCAAAGGTTGGAGTTGATGATCTCAGAGGTCTTTTCCAACCTAATTAATTCTTTGATTCTCTGATTCTGTGACTTGGGCATGTTCGTTGACAAGAAGCTCCACAGGAGCCAAGAATGTGTACTTACTGCCCAGAAGGCCAGCTGCACCCTGGGCTGCCTCTAAAGTAATGTGGGCAGCAGGTTGAGGAAGGTGGTTGTGGCCCTCTACTCACCTGGAGTGCTACATCCAGCTCTGGGACCCTCAACATAAGCAGGACAGGGACCTGATGCAGCGAGTACAGAGGACCACGAAGACGATCTGAGGGCTGGAGCACCTCTCCTATGAAGACAGGCCAAGAGAGTTGGGGCTGTTCAGCCTGGTGAACAGAAGGCTCTGGGGACACCTTGGAGCAGCCTTTCAGTATCTAAAGAGGGCTACAGAGAGAACTGGAGAGAGGCATTTTTACAAGGGCATGGAATGACAGGACAAGAGGGAATGGCTGTAAATTGAAACACAGTAGGCTTAGATCAGACATTTGGAAGAAATTCATTATATAGAGAATGGTGAGGCACTAGAACAGGTTGCCCAGAGACGCTGTGGGTGCCCTATCCCTGGAAATGTTCAAAGCCAGGCTGTATGGGGCCCTGACCAACATGGTCTAGTGGAAGCTGTCCCTGCCTATGACAAGAGGGTTGGAACTAAATGGTCTTTTGTCCCTTCCAAGCCAAAACATTCTATTATTCTATGAGATTTGACCTAACTAAAACTTCTCAGCTGATTCTTTTATCTCTATTAGCCATTTTTCTATTTGCCACAAAAATGACTTCTAAAAATTTAATATGTTAGCCCTTATTAAGTGGAAGCTATACAGTATCACTTTGTGATTTGCAGTAGCTGTACTGTATTTGTTGTGCTTTGGAACAAGTGTAACAGAACAAATAATTTCTTAATTCATTATCCAAAATAACTCTAGAACAAAGGCAGTTCTACTTCAAAATAATGCCTAATCTTGGTTACATATTGAAAAAAGTCCTAGAACCTTCAGAATATTTTCTAAATAAAGTCATTTCAGAGAATGACACAACTTAAAGACATCATATCCATATTTTTTAAAAAAGAGGTTAAAGAGAACTATTCACCTTATTTGTTTTCTTTTTTTAAATTTATTTTGTCATCATCTTGAGAAAGAGGTAAAGGCATTTTTGAAAGAAATCTCTGCCTTAAAAATCCAGTACTGCACTGTAGTCACAGAAGTGCTTTCAAACCAAGCAAGGGATTTGAATAATTGTGCATCAAATGGTAAAAATTTCCTTTTTATCCTGTCCTAGTCACATTGAACTCTATGTCATAGCTTCCACTGAACCTTGGTTTTATCCAGTGCAGGAAGATTAGGACATGCAGAAGTCATTGCAAGGCTGAGCATATAGAAAAAGCTTAGGAACTAATTATCTGATTTTAGAAGAAACTGAATAAATAATTTTAGTGAAATAGAAGTCAGAATATGAAACTAACACATTTCAGTATTGGTTTGAGTAAAATATCAGGAATGGAAAAAGTCTTAAGGAATATGTAAAATATTAGCAACAGCTGTGAATATACATTTTAATGACTGATAAAAATTAAGGTTCAAAGTTAAATAATTGCAAGAGAAAACAGTACAGAAAGATTAAACTATAACTCTATTTTATATTTATTTACTGATTTCTTCAATAACATCTTGAACTGGAAAGATGAAATTCATATTAAGAGAAATATGGTTCTTCTAGCTATGTGGTTGGAATCTTCTAGCAATTGGATAGTCTTCCTAAAAATTGATAACTTTGCATGGTGTGGAGAGAATTTGAAAGAAATTTTAAATGTAATCATAGGCAAAACAATGTTGCTAATCTTTGTGAGCTCACACATTTGCAAATCCCAAGGACTTAGTTTGCACAAAAAACCCCAAACCATAAAACAAATAAATTGGTTTTGGTAACATCCTTTATTGAGTCTGAATACATGTAAGTCGACAAAGTGACTTTTATTTTCACTTCGACATCTCCCATGACATAGCTCACTATGCAACAAAATTATAATGTCTAATTATGAGTGTTGGAAGCCAAAAGTAATTTTTTCTGCAATTTTTGTCTTTGCTCTTTAAAACAAACAAAAAACCGTATGAAAATTGAAAAGAAACACAACCAAACAAACCTGTTTAAAGTTCTGTATAAACATATACAGAAGGTTATAAAAGTTAGCCTGCGGAGGCAAATTTCATTCTTATTTATGGAGCATTACATTGCTGAAACAGTACAACTCACTGGGTCCTGTACTACCTGCTGGATATATTTGAATTCTAGAGCAGCCATATCACAGCCATCATACTAGAAAACTGTTTCACACTAACTAGTTGTTGGTCTGCCCATTCAGACGCTCCAGAATTATTTGATTTCTCTGTCTTCATGGTCAGAATCAAAGTTCATCAAGTACAGATGTTAAAGAAGCCAACAATATGGGAGAGTGGTGAAAACATTGAACACCTCCTTCCCATCTTCAAAACTTAGGAAAAGGACAGAAAATTACTTAACGCTTAGAAGTCAGAAAAACAGATTCCCAATACAGAAACAAGAGAATAAGAGATAAGCAAAAGTATTTTTTTCAGTCAAACTTCCACCCTTTTAAAATTGGATTTGAAAGTATTTTTTGTGGTTCTCATTACACATAGGAATTTAAACTCCTTCTATAAGGGGAAAATAGGTTATGGGAAGAAATAGACATTTTTCATTGGCCATATATAGGTTACATAGTGATATATGCCCAGAGCTAAACATGTCCCACATGGTTGTAAGCAAAAGCTTATATTACTACTTTGAAGTTGAGAGTGTGAGTATCTAAAGCACCTCTGGACCTGCTTCACGCTTCTGAGTTTAAGGAAAATACTCCCACATAACTACAAAAAAAAAAAGAAAGGAAAAAAAATTAAGTTGAACCTTCAATTTTATCATGTGAAATTTAAAATGGTGGATTTAAGACATAAAGAGTTGCGCCTACAGTATGTTTAAGAGTTCATAATACATCTTCTACACTGCAAGTTCAATTAAAAATCTAAGGAAGAAGAGATTTGAGAATGCTGAAGATTCAAACCAGAGCCAAAATATTTTCAACTAATAAACGAATTAAGGACTTTGATGTTAAATATGAGAATCACTCTGTCACATTTATAATTTAGTGTGGTTACAAGCCTGAAAACTTACTCACATTTTAATTTTTAGACAGGAGAGAGCATTTTTATGTTCTGTGTTAGAACTCCTTTGGTATGAGCACAGCTTGTACTGACGTGTGCATATAGTGAATTCTTTCAGCACTGAGTAGCAAATTCTGTAGGCATAAAGATTGTGAAACAGAAGAACACACTGAGTAATTAGTTTTTGAATTAAGGGTAATATGAAAAGCAGGCAACGAAGTTGTCGGATTTGATTACATATGACACCTATTTTATCTCCTACAATTTGATTTCTAAGACAAAAGTGAATACTCCCGTGAATAGTTTTGGATGGATGAAGAAATAGTATTGTCCAATCCATTAGGAAAAACATTGCTATCAGGAAAGGATAAAAGAGTATTGTATCTGTGAAATGCAATTACAACAATTCTGTATGAATACCAAGACTGTAGTATTAGAGGTTGGATGGTGATATAAAGTTATTTTTACATCTCCTATCTTTTTTTTTTTTTTTTGAAAAAAGTCCATTCATGCAGTCTTTGTAAGGGAATAAATTATTAACTAATTTTATTTCAGTTACAGCTCAAAATTGAATTTGAAGAGCTGAAGCTGAAATAAAAGATCTAGGTTTGGTTATGCACATAATGAGATTTATTTCATGGCACAATTTTAAAGTAGCAAAATTGAGCTAATGAGGAAATGTTTCTCCAAATTCCTTTTTGGATTCAATTAACTGAAATAATTTTTAAGGTCAGATAAGACCATTGTGGTCATTGCATCTGACCTCATATCTGTCAAAAGGTAAAGGAGTATTCTGAATTAGTTCTAGTTTAAATTTGGGAGCACAGTATAAGAAGTGCTTCCTATTCTATTTGAAGAGCCATCAGTGAAGAGTCCATCACAGTCTTTTAATATCTGTTGAAAGGTGTGTGACATTGCTAATATAAATGAAGAAGCTCTTCTCACCAAACTTTAATTTAGATGTCTATCTACAAATGAACAAGTTCTCCAGTGTAGAATGATAGGCTCTTTTGAGCACAGTTCATTTACCTGACATGAAAAAAGTATTGTGATAGAGATGTTCACAGCTTCCATAGACTGTAGAGAGTCAAGGCAAGTTTCATGAGACATAAAGAATATGGAAGCATGCTGTCAGTGGCGTTGAACATTTGCATTGTGTCATACAAATATCTGGTGTAGGTTTAGCTGAGCTTTATGGAAATTTCAAGTAAGACAGTTGAAAAACTTCTATATTCCACAAAGCTGTCAAATTTGAGATAAAGAAAAGAACATTGTGTGCACTGAGAAACATCGTCCTTGTTCATCCAACAGATTGTGTACATTGCGTATTGTGCACAACAGTCAGCAAACCAGATAGGCTTTACTTAAGTCTTAAGCTGATACACCCTGGAGGAAGGTCTTAGTAAGGACCTTGACAGGCTGGAGAGATGGGCCTCTGTGAACCTCATGAAGTTCAAGAAGGCCAAGTGCAAGGTCCTGCCCCTGAGTTGGGACAGTCGCACAGGCAAATGTAGGCTGGGCAGAGAATGGATCTATAATAGCCCTGGGAGGAAGAGCTTTGGGTGTTTGTGTTCAAAAAGCTCAACGTGATCTGGCAGTGTGCTCTCACATCGTAGAAAGCCAACCATACCCTGAGCTGCATCAAAAGCAGTTTGGGCAGCAGGTCAAGGGAGGGGATTCTGCTCCTCTACTTTGCTCTGGTTGTGCCCTGCTACTCACATGGAGTACTTCCTCTAGCTCATGGCTCCCCAACGCAGGAAGGACATCAACTTGTTGGACTGAACCCAGAAGAACTCACTAAGATCACAGGGATGGAGCACCTCACCTATGAAGAAATACTTGGAAAGTTGGTGCTATTCAGCCTGGATAAGAGGAGGCTTTGAAGAGTCCTTGGAGCAGCCTTTCAGTACCTAAAGGGGGCCTACAAGAAAGGCCGGGAGGGACTCTTGACAAGGACAAGGGGGAATGGCCTTAGGACGAAGAAGGATAGGTTTATGTTAGATATTAGGAAAAAATTCTTTATTATGAGGATGGTAACAGTTTGCCCAGAGAAGTTTGGATGCCCCATCCCTGGAGGTGTTCAAAAGTAGGCTGGATGGGGCTTTGAGTAACCTGATCTAGGGGAATGTGTCCTTGCCTGTGGCAGGGAAGTTGAAACTAGATGACCTTTAAGATTCCTTCCAATTGTAATGATTCTATGATAGTATGATTCTATTACTGTCCCATTTTTCACAGTGGGAATTTTCTTGAGCAGAAAATGCAGAACATAGCAACTTCAAAGATGAACGTACACCTGCTTTTATTTCTTTTAACAGGGGAGGTATCTCTGTTACAGGATGTTTTAATGAGTTGATACAGCATTACATTTCTCATGTCTAAGCACAGTGATCACAGTAAGATTATACCTACTATTAAAGGAAAAGAATTAAGAAGAATTATACTATTTTATGAAAAAAACTGATTACCAGATCTGTTTTCGAATTGCATGGATAGAGGTATGTGTTGGGGTATTTAGTCATATATGGACTAAAACAGAGAAGGAAAATGTTATTACATTAAAGATACTGAGTTCTATTTGCAAAATTTCTTGTTCCTGTGCCTGTTGAAATTGATGTCAAATGTCCTTAGACTTACTGGGGGGAGGATTATAGCCAATGTCTGATCTAATGGAAAGACGTTAATGGGAAAGAGGCTTAGGTCAACTTAAACATTTCAACATTGCAATATGAAAATGTGTATCAGTGAAAACAATGGTAATTTTATATATTTATATATATATAAATCAAAAATCCTGTTTGTAAAGGAAAACCTTTGTGTAATTAAAGAATTATATAAGTAGTGGATAATTTAAAGAGCGCACATATATTAGAATCACAAGAGGACACTCAGGCTATTCACAGTTAATACATTTTTGGCCCTCCAAGATCATAACAAATGGAGTTGTGCCATATTCTGTTTTTGCACTGGTGAATTTAGCTTCTCCTGCCAAACTCTCAACTTTCTTTTAGGCAACATGGGAGCTTATGGTAGGAGTTTGGCATTAGATAGGTGTTTTCCCCATCTCATATTATGTACTTCCTGCCTTTCTGAGCAATTCTGTGCAGCTTTCATTTGAACTTTTTCGTTCAGTGCTCATTGACTCTTCTTGTCTAAGCTGTTCAAGATTTTTCCAAGCTAAATAGAGAGCTGGATGCAATTGCTCTTTTCCTAGTTAAGGAATTTCAGGTTTTGAGGTGGGTTTCATGCTTGGGAAGCTGTTTTTTATTTGTTTCAGTGCTTGTTATGATGAGGTGGTATTCAGAACTCTGTCACCTGCAAAGACTCCTCAGAAATCACCTCAGGATGACCATCTTGGCTGACCTTACTGATCATGTACTGAAAAATGTAAGGACTAATAGCTGCACACCTCAGAAAGTTGAAGAAAGGGCATACTTTAGATTTGGTTCATAGGTGAGAGATGGAGGTTGATCTTTACATTCCCTCCTCTTCTGGAAATTTGAGCTAGATTTGTCATTGAGCTCCACAACAAATCATCATGTCACCTCATCACCCTATTGCCTCACATCTTCACAGGGTTTAAATGGTCCCATATACCTACACTACGCAGTTCCACTGTCAGTTCTGAGACACAGCTGTTGTTTGAAAGACTATCCATAAGCTGCTTGTAATGCAAGATCTGTGATTGATACCAGACAATAGAATTATTGTGGGACACCAATACTGATTGCCCTGTCTCACCTTTCAGGTAGGACGTTGTAGTCAAACATCTTGCTGAATCAGCCGCAATGATCTGTCTGAATATACTGAAAGGGTGTTGTGCAGAGCCCTCCTTGAAAGACTGAACATCAGTCCTGAAGATACCATTTGAATTTGTTATTGTTAACTAGATAAAGTTTTAGCGCGTAAGCATGAGATAATCTTTAAGATGCTCATCTAGATCAGCTCTACTCTTTCCATTATTGTACCTACAGGCAAGCTGTTTCCTGTCCTTGACAAAGAATTGTTTTCAAGCACCAAACCAGGGCAATTACAAAGTTATGATATATCCAGCACTAACGATCCAGTCTCGCTTGCTATTTTTCCTCAGGCAGACTCTATTGAAAAGAAACAATTCAGTAACAACTGTTTTCTGAAGAAGTAGTGGTAATCAGCTCAAGGCCATCCAGAGTATATTGTCAGAAATATTATCCATTGTACATAATGTGCGGCTCCATTCTGGATGTCAGGCTACAAGAAGATCTTTAACAGAAATGACATTGACACAATGCAGAGTTTTGCCTCTAGTCATGTGGCATCCCTCCACTGCACTTCACAGCAGAGAGTAGCTGTTCATATCCAGCTGTCATGCAGCAACAGAGCAAAGTAGAGACTGTTACTCTTTCATGAAATTAGGCGGTTCATGCTTTGCAATGGCTTAAAGTTACAGGTCTGAGGAGACAGCTTTTTGTGCCTGTTTTATGGTGCATGTAATTAAAGATTTCACTGGATAAATGGCTTTCCCAAACAAATGTGCATTTTCCAGCTTTTTAAATAAGTGAAAGTGAGACATTTTTTGGCATGGGGAACACCTGCTCATAGATGTCAATTACTCTTTTTCTGCCTTTAAATAATGAACTGTTCTAAACTGAATAGCCATTTGAATGTAGTATTAATTAATATTTCATTGCTTTACACGGGAGAACAGATCAGGAAAAGGTTTTTTTTGTTCATTGACATCTGGTTAAACAAAGCTAAGTGGAACCTTCTGACATTATCCATGGAAAGATCTGAAAGGAAAGCTGTTCTGTACAATGGCCTCCTTCATGTATTTCTGCAACTGTTCTGTTCTGGTTTGTTACAAAATAATATAGTTTGTGCTTGTTATTTTTTATCTTTAGAAACAAGCTGTAGTTAGAGTGTGCATGAGCTATTTTTATTGGTTTTAGAGCCAACTATAATGCATTTGCCTATGTCTACATGATTTCTTAAGCCTTTTGGGGGGTAAGCTGATCTTGCCTTATTGAACTGTTACTTTGGTCACTAAGTAGATCAATTCTATAATTCTTTATGAACTCAACCACAGTGAGTGATGACTTATTTCCATGAAAATCCAGTTACCACCACCACCAACTACAGCTCAACAACAAATAAGTGGTTGAGTGCTGTTCACCTTTCAGATGAACAGCAGAAGGTCTTAATTTTGTTCTGTAGGTTGATTTCCTTATGAAGAAAACTCAATGAGTATGTACTACAAACCCTCTGATCACTGCATAGTATATAGCATGAGACTGATGATGTGTTTTTCCTCAACTAGTCTATTCTTTGTAGGAGTTTCTGCTTTCCCTTACACCCTAGTTTCTGCCTAATTGTTTAAGTACTGCAACCTTCTCTGATGTCAGGCACATCCAAGAAGGCGACCAAGGTCAAGGGCCCAAGCTTAGCTCAAGTTAAAGCTCCTGTCCATAATGCTATCTCCTTCTCACACACAGACACTTGTACACATTGCATTATGCAAAACAGCATTGTATACTTACTTTTGATTTTGTATTCTGAAATCTTAAAAAGAATGAATGTATTTTAAGCAGTTAAACATCTAGTACTAGTACTAATCCTACTAATTAGAATAAACCCAATATAAGATATAAAAAGTTATTTGCAATGAAATATTTCTTGCAGAGTTTAAATGTTAGTATACATGATAATGGAGGAATAAAACATGCAAATATTTGAATCAGTAAAACAGAAATAAAATAGCAAATTGAAAACCTGTCTGTTAAAAAATCTATGATGCTGAATAAAAATTTGACTAAATTGAATTATACTTTGCAAATAATGAAAACAGTTTCTGATCAGGAAAACAGTTTTGTGCTACCAGTAAAGTTGACAAATGTAATGAAATGTGATAAGTTTCACTGAAGTTTTACATTATCATCTAAGTGAAACATATGTAACCTGAGGCAAGACAATAGGTTTTGGTCTCGCACACAGGGAATAATAATCCTCCCTCCCTGTCTTTGGCTATGCACTACTTATACAGATGGAATATTTCACTTCCCTGAATTAATTTTCAATAGTTTTACAAATTTGAGTGTTTCTTTAAATACTTTTAATACTGTTCTAATTGGTATGTTTGAGCATGAAAATTCAATAGTCTTTTTCGCTACATGTTATTTTCATCACAGAGTTGGTAAATTTATATCACAGTAATTCCTACAGGAAGTTAAATATTTGAGTGTATTTAATTTAATTAGCGATTCAGTTTATCTGTCAATATGTCCACTAATTAATAAACATTGAGCTGTTGTAGCGTAATGAAAAACAAAATCAAATATGAAGAAAACAGCATGACAATGAAATTACATTTGTTAAGTCCTTTCATAAACTGGTCCCTAAAAGATTAAAATCCCTGGACACTGTTAATGTCTGTAATGACAAAAATGCAAATAGTGTTGATATAATTTTAGAATAATGTAAATCCTCTGTATAAGCCAGGTTGTCAACTTACTTTTCTGTCTTCAGCAGATGAACTAAATCAGATTTTCTATTTACCTTGCATTAGGTACAGAACTGAGAAAAATAACTGCAGTGCTTTATGCTCTAAACAGTGAATGGTACATGCAGCATTTGCTTCACATTTAGAGCCTGTAAAGAACCACTGGCCTGACCTGCTGTAAGATGGGAGCTGTGGCATTCATACATTGTCATATTGCTCGTGATCAGGATTTACGCTCCTGCCACATCTCTGCTTTGTCATACACCACATTGCTGCTCTGCTAAGGCCTGAACAGCAACACAGATAAAAGTAACCTCTGCTGACAAACCATGCCTTTCCTGGTGTGTTTCTCACACTTACCTGTCCTTTAGTTCTGCAAATAGAGTAAATGTATGAATTTAGAAGCCTTGCCAGAATTCCTTTTCTGCTACTGCAACAGAAGGTCAAAAGCCTTGCTGATATTGCCCATAGAGTCAAACCATGAAAATTCACTTTTAGGGCAACAAATATCTTTGAGGAAAATGTCATTCAAATCCTACCCTGCAATGCCTGCCCTCTAGGCATAACAGAAACACTCTTCATCAAATAAAAGCCCCAGCTTGGTATCCCCTTCTTTCAACTCATCTGTGTGTTTGCCTCACTGAATAATGAATGTAGACATCACATTTGGCTCAGGATAACAAAGACTGCTGAACATACCTAAAGAATGAGTCTTCATTTGACTGCAAACATACTTATCCATAGAAATTTACCAGTGCTAGATTTCCCTTTTTTTGAGAGAAACTGAATGTGAGTGATCTTTCAAGTCAAATATCTGGGTTTGGCAGTAATTTTAGGGAAAATATAATTTACAATATAATTGGTAGCTGTTTAAAAATCTTATGAGCCTGTTCTTGTACCATACACTGAACAATAGTGATTATATGTTGAATTAAGGATTTTAAAATTTGTCAGGCAGTTCTCTCTCAATATGTGCTTATCTTGATAAGATTGCAAAAGTGATAGATGATAGATAAATTTACTAAAATGCCTGAGGAACAGTAAAAAAGTCACCACAGTTAAACAATTTAGCACAAAAGAAACCATTAATTGCAGATATTTTGTGGTTTAGAATGTTTTTGCTGAGATAATCTCTCAAACTTGGGATGAATAGTAAAGATTCAGGACTCCTTCAAGCCACCTTTTTTTATTCCTTGAATTCTGTTTAAAAAGTTGGAAGTACTTCTTTTTTGCTATAGCACTCTGGAACATTTACTTGTTATCAGATCCTGCTACAGAACCTCCCAGATCCCAACTCTGTACCAAGATAAACTGGGAGATGTACCTTTGTCCCCTTCCTGTTTAGCATCAAATATGATACAAAAAAGCACCCCCAAATATGATACAAAAAAAGCACATCAGTGTGTGCACTGATAAAAGCATTTTTGTCATAATCAACAAGGCATAGAGAGGACAGAGAAGTCATTTCAGTTCTCTGAAGGCAGGTGTGTACTGACTGCCCTGTGTGACACCCTAGAATTTTCAAGTCTTCCACACAGGGCTAATAGACTTACAGGAGGCCTTGTTTTGGAAGAGCAGATGGACAGGTCAGATGCCCTAGGCCATCTTACACAGAACTAGTTGCCTAGGTTTAGACAACTGAATCACCTTCAGAGAGTCCATAAAGTAAACTACAGTGCCAGCTGAACTGAGGAACAACCCCAGCAGAAAATGCAGAATGTGTGAAGCTCGCACTAAGGCTAATGTTAAGAAAAGTGCATTAAGTCTGTATTGAAAATGTGGGGGTTCAAACTGGAAATGCAATTTCCATCTAAAGCTGTTACTACTTGATACAAATACTGCTTTTTAAATTTAACGTGCTGTTTGTGTATGTTTCTAAGTCTGATGTTTCAAAGTCAAATTTAAGTGTACCAGCCTCTTCCACAGTATATGGCATAATATAATGCCTAGTTAGTTAAGAGCAATTAAGTTTAACTTAAACTACATTCAACCGTGAGAGTGTGTTAGCATAGTGATGAAAAACATTGTATGTCATTGCCTGCAAATTATGAAAACTAGCAATTATTAAAACTGGAGATTTAATGTATCTTCTTTTGCTGAATTTTTTAAAAGTTGCCACCCTCAATTTGATTAGAAAAAGCCTATGCATAAATATTCTTTTATAGTCTTTGTGAAGCCTTTGTTGAAAAGATTGCTTTTGAAATTCTGCTGAGATTATTGGAAGATGAAGGTTCTGGAACATGTAAATAAAGATATTATTTCTTATGTGAATAAGATATTTAACCTGTAAGGTTACAGTTATTTTGTTCACTTTTAATAAACAATTTTGGAAAACAAATGTTTTTACACTGTTATAGGGATATATCCTCTAACAAAATACATGGATAACTTAACAGTTCACTAGTGGATCCATTGAATTAGCTATAAAAACACCTGATTTTTTTCTTTTTAGCTCACCTGACGTCACCATCACAAATCTGTTAAACCCCCATAATTGTATAAAGCTATCTTTAGAAATGGAAACTTAAACTAGTGCATATTCAACAGAGTCATTGTTTCTCAGACATAGAAGTGACTTTTAATAGCCTTTGTCCTTCATGGTAGTTATCTAGTTTTGTCTTTTAAGTCCCAATTCTGAAAAAAAACCTTTGTTTTAGCATTTCAAACTTCTCAGGTACCTAGTCCTTCCTAGAAACTAAAGAGTTACATTTTGAAAATAAATCAGTTTTCAAATGTGACCAAGTGTAATCCCCACATATTCTATATATTAAAAAATAAACTAGTGAACTGTCAACTTTGGAAAGAAACAGTGTTAACCTAAAAAAGTTTAGCTGAGAATACATAATTTTCCAAAAGCAATAACAAAAAAGCTAGTCACATTATTAGGTGTCCTGGAGAAAATTAAATGAGTCTTCATGACTTATTGCAAATAAAAAAACCCCATCATCTGAAACTAAGATAGTAAGCAAATCACAAGAAAACAAAATGATGCAATAAAGAATTTTAAAAAATAAAATTCCCATTAATGGTAGCAATGGCTGAAATTATGGACAAGCTCTTTTTATGTAGATTCTTGGCATAATCCCTTTAGTACCATTATACTTTTTGTAGGAAGAACTATAGAATAATTTTTTGTCATGTGATTCTTAAATGATGATTATCTCTTTGCAAAAAACATTTATTCTCTTATAGAAGCTTTCTTTGGAAAAAAATCTTGCCACATGCTGAACTCGCTAAATTTATCTAGCTGTCACCATGACCTCCCATAAATCTACCTATTATGAAGCTTCCCTGCAGTGTACAGCAGTGTAAGCATTATGTTTAGGACTTTCTAAATGAAAGTCCTGACAAGGAACAGTATCATTTGCAATGCCCTACGAGGGTCTAATCTGCAACACATCAGAAGTATTCTCACTGACATGACCAGGCATTGTTTGGGGCCTGAAAAGGACTACATTAGCATCATCCTTGTTAACAGACAGAGAATTAAGTCTGGTTTTCTAAAATGGGCCTGTTTTTTTTTCTTAGAAAACAAGTAAAATGTTAGCTTTTGCTTCAGTTCACAAGACTCAGGAAGAAATAGTACAATGACTCTAACATGAGAAGAATTGAAATGAGCTTGTGAATTATGACTGAGCTTGTGTGTGCTGTATTTGTTTTTATATCCTCAATGCTTAAAATTTTCAAATCCTTAAGTCCTCAGACATTAATTTTCATATTCTATATTTTATTTTGAAGTAATGATTCTATTTGAATTTCCTATCTTAAGGTATATTCACTCTGTCTCCAGTGGAATATACTTTTAAACTGGCTTGATTTCTACTGTCAAAGTTCAAAATTAGAAGCAATACCACTTGTATTTCAGCACTTCATAAGCTTATTTTCCATGGTGACATCCCCTCTGAAACTGACATTTCCTGACATTATTTATTGCTTGTTTGTAGTGGGATTTCTGTACTGACAGTAATGATAGCACATTTCTTCCCTTTGGCTAACTACAAATTTGCATTTTATTCTAGTTGATCAGCACTGGAAAATAAGTACATACTCATGCTACAATTTTGTTATGTGGAGAGTGATATGAATCAATTTGTATGCAGATGTTAATTCTTGCATATGAAGGTATTTGCATTTGGTTTTCAAAGCTGTTTTGGAAACTTGAATCAAAATACAAATATTCAGAGAAGAAATTTTCACACTGGTTAAAATCTTAGCCACATGGAAATCAGTGGGAGTTCTGCTTCAGTGGGGCTAGGATTAAATCCTATTAGCATATAATATTTCTCCTAGCCTCTTCCATAAAGCTGACTAAAAAACAACCAACAGCCCTCTGGCTTTGGCCTGCAAACCAATAATATACTTGCTATCAATAACTTACATTTATAGTAAATTAGCACTGTTAATTTAGTTAAAATTTAGTTAATTTTTTAACTAAATTAGTTAATTTAGTTAAAAACTCAGTGTGGGTTTTCTATGCAAGGTTTTTCCTGTTGTGGATGAACTTTTCTTATTACGTACACACTACACTTTTGATTAAGAACCATTCAATTTCATAGCCTCTTCTTTGAAAAAACTTGTGACCATACTAAGCAAGAGAGGTAGACAGTAGGGGGAAAGATGCAGTCTTCTTGTCTGGCTGCACACAGGTGGAACTCTGGGTTCCACCTGATCCGGTCTTCTCAGTTGATCTTGTCGCTCCCTGTTACTGCCTGAAAGAAGGTTGCAGCAAGGTGGGGTGTTGGTCTCTTCTCCCAGCTGGCAAGTGGCCGGACAAGAGGAAACAGCTGTTAAGTTGTGCCAGGGGAGGTTTGGATTGGATATTAGCAAACATTTCTTTACCAAAAGAGTTACTAAGCGTTGGAACAGGCTGCCCAGGGAAGTGGTTGGGTCACCATCCCTGGAGGTATTGAAAAGATATGTGGATGTGGCACTTAGGGATATGGTTTAGTGGTGGATCTGGCAGCATTAGTTTGATGATTGGACTTAATGACCTTAGAGGTGTTTCCCAACCTAAATGATTCTGTGATTCTATAAAAATAGGAATGTAAAATTAATACTCCTTTATATTTTTACATCAGACTTAAACATTCCATTGGTAACTAGAAAAAAACCCACAACTTGAGAAACCTGTTAACAAAAATTAGAAAACTGTAAACAATAAATACTGCTGTCAGTGACAAAGGAGACTAGCAGTATTTTTCTCAAGATTTTGTTTCCCTTACAAAAAATAGACATTGCTATGGCCCTATTTGCACTATTTGATCTTTTGTACTCATTGCTTATTAATAGAGTCTAAAGAAGGTTCTCCTTTGCCCCTACATTCCCCAAAGTGCAGAAATGTGTCTTTTAGTTGTTGGGAAAAAACTGACATATAAGGGCTAAATTTTATATTACATTTACAGTTCATTTTTAAGCTTTAACACTTGTTGACTCCAGTAGACATCAGTGTTACTCAGTGGTTTGTATTACTGATTCTAGAGATACCACCTTACATGAATACTTTGTGTAATACACATAATCTCAGTGAACCCATTTCAGCCAAAAGAAATGAAGGAAAACATTCCTGAGAAAACAGGTTTTCACAAAAGTGATTTTTTTTCATGTGTGTAAATTTTAATGACATGGAAGATGCAAGTTGGATTTTTCTTCTGTTTTATTTATGAAATAGGCTCTTGAACTTGTTTTCTCCAAATCATAAAAACAACTCCTATTTTCTGCAAAGCTTAAGCATCACTTTTGCATGCAGCTGTATGGATAACATCAGTGCTTCTGGAGCAAGTCACTTAAGGGCTACTCCACATGATCAAATACTGCAAATAAGGCATGTTTTTATGAAGAACATTGCTTTAACTGCTGTTTTGTACACTATTTCTATGCAAGTGAATAAAGAAATCCTTCCTCTTTCTGTATGCACAAATGAGGTTTATGTTTTCAAGTCTTAACTGCTGATGATGCCAAAGTTTGAGTGATCCCAGGACTGATTGAGGCTAAGAAAAATATGAAAGGTTTGGGATAAATTTAATTCTACAAGGCTGTTCATAAAGAACAACTAAATGAATTATCTTGTCAGAACTTTTGAGTATCTTATCAACAAAATATGTCCAGAGCTTCTCTAAAAATATTTCTAAGAATAACGACAGATATCTCTCAGAGAAAGAATCATGTATTTTTTCATGTCTGTTGTTTTTAGATTAGCTTCAATGTGTGTCTTCTCTCTTCTGAGCCTTGAATATCTGTCTTCTCTCTGTAAGAATATCCGGTTTTACCCATTTTATCATGTTTGTTGCAGCTTTGAGTAGGAGGTGCAGTCTTTTTTTCATGGTTTGTTTTGAAATGCACATCTTGTTTTTATGTTGTCTTTAAAATCCCCATGCCCAGTTATGTTTAGATGAAAAAAAGCTGTTCATTTTTGCAATAAGATATGATATAATGGGTATTTGGGGAAGATAACTACACTTTTTGTAAAGTCTGCAAGGGCATTAGACTGAAGGTCATTGTTTTCAATAAAGATATTCTGGCCATTCCAAAGTGATTGAAGCAATTCTCTTGGCTCTTGCATAGATGTTTTCTTTCTTTTATGAACTGAACTTATATAGGAAAAAAATCATATCCAGTTTCTCTGATGAGTTCCCACTTTTGCATATGTCTGCATATCCAAATTTTCTAAAGTGTGAGATATCTCGCTCAGAAACACCCAATGGGGCATGTCTAAAAAAATCTACATTCCCCAAGGGCATCACTGCTAGGAATGACAATTTATCAGAAAACATTTGCCTGAAACTCTAGTGTTGTACAGGGTCCTGAGAGTCTAAAGATGTTCTCTGGAGGACTAGCCTTTTTTCATAGGCCTCTTCTATGGGCTCCAACTCTCCCTAAAGAGTCCTTGGCTTAAGGAGCTTCTAACAGAAATTGAGATATAAATCACCTGACTATCTTGCTGTGGAGTAGACAAAAAAAAAAAAAAAAAAAGTCCAATCTGAGGTATTTCCAGTGAATCACTTCAAACTCAACATACTGCCATTTCTTTAGTGAAACTGTTTTGCCTTTTTTGAGTTATTTTCTTAACTGCCATTCTCCAGATGTAATAATCACTCTCTTGTACTATTTTTTATTCTGTGATGATCTTTGTCCTGGAGACTGCAGCTGCTGGCTCCACCTGTGCTCTTGCAAATCACCAGCCCAGCTTAAGAAACCTTTCGCGAATGTGATTTACTCTGCTTCCTTTTACCCTTTTAAAAAAGAGGGTTAAATTGCACTATCACCAGTTTTAGACTACACTCTACCTATCTTGATCTATGTATGCTACGAATTAACATTTACATGGATTGGGAACCCAATACTGAAATCTGTGATGAAAATCCTAACCCCAAATCAAGGCACTGACAGGCCAGGCCTATTGAAGTTACAGAGTTGTGCAACTAAGCCGAGAGCTGAAAGCTAAAGTCTGAGCTGACTCTGAGTGTAGAAAAATAGTGATCTCTGAGTTGGCAAAGTATAAGAAATTGAGCACAAAACCTTAGTAACCAGAAATGCCAGGGAAATTTAATATCAGCTAGTGCTGTTAGCCCTGCCCAAATTGCCTAAAGGTGTAAACAGCTGCAGCTGTCACTGAAGCTAACAAGAGCTGCCTCCACCTAAGGATTGGATTAGTTTCTCTAAGACAAAGCAATATTACTGCCCCCACTGCCTCATTTGTTTTTTTCTCCTAGCTGAAAGAACAACAAAGTAGACTAAAAAATGGTAAAGATAAAGGCAATGATGTTCAGAGGTGAATATGATGAAAGATGAAAACATTTTTTTTATTGTATTAAAAGATAGCCGAGCCACACAAATTATTGAAATTCCTATGACAGTGCAGTCACTGATTCTATAAATTAATGAATAATTAATCCCAAGAAAAATCTACAAACTTTAGAGGAACTTCACTATGAGAAATCCAGCATTTTAGTTGACCAGCAGCTCTTTGGCTTCTAAACATTACTAAATGTGTCAAAAGAACCACTTAGATTGTGTCTCATTTTCCTCAGTGCCACTGTTCGATGTTTCACTTCCAATGTAGATGAGTGTTATTTTTCATATTTAGGCAAAAAGTCCTAAGTATACACTGAAGGCAGAAAGAACCTATTTTAGGACCAAGTGTACAAATTAAAATGGAGTTAGGATAACATCACAAAACATTTTACTTGTTTTAGGGTAAAAATAGGATGTGAGGAATTATATTTCCCCCTGTTAGAATACCATTCATTTGGAGTTCTGTAGTTAACAGATCATCTGCAGGCATCATGCTGCATCACCTCTTACTAAGATAGCATTAACATTTACAAGGCTTTAAAAAAACACTTGACTGTCCATCATTTAGTCCATTTACATTTTATTATCTTTGCTTTCTGAACCAATAGTTGTTAGTTATTAACTGCCATAACTGTCTGTCAAGCTATATACTAGATTCATTCCTTGCTTTTAAAAATTCTACCTGTAGCTTCACTGCCACAAGTATTCCTTTTAAAGCTAAATTAATTTATCCTTTGATTTCTTTTCCAGTACAAGAGTCAAATTACTGTGGGTGATTTGTCATTCATAAATGTATTCAATTTACAGGAGTTTAAAGCTTGGTATTCTAGAAAGTGAAGGTCTTTGAGACACAAAAGTATGAATTCGGAAAGATCAAGAACTATTATGCTATATCCTTCAGGAAACTTCTGCTAGGATACAAGATTCACATGCAATGCATTAGCAGACAAAACCAAATTTAAATATATTACAGCATGCTCATATACATCTATATAAACAGAAAATATAATCTAGATTAGAATATTTCTCATTTAAAGTATGTTACTGAATTTGCTAGTGGAGTCATTAAACTATTTTTTTATTATTATAATTCTTTATTATTATTATAGTTCTTAGACTACTATTTTATATAGTAAGAAAATTAAATATATTGTATTGCCATATTTGCTAGTGGTTCACATTCAATCCTCTTCTTTCAAAAAAACAAAATAGAAAAAGTAAAATTAAATTATTTTTGTCAGCATTCTTCTTTGCCTACTCTGCGATATTGAAGTAATTTGATCTTCGAAGAATGTAGTTGTGCATATCCATTCCCTGTTTGCTTGTGTGTCTAAATACATAAATAAATGTATATATGTTTATATTTATATCTGAAATTAATATTAATTAGTTAACATGATTTGCACTTTCACCCTACCCTACTCATCATGTTGATAAATCTTTTCATCCCAGAGTCCACTGAGTTTACACAGCAAGAAGACGATCGCAAGATTAGAATCCAACAGATGAAAATGTAGTTCAGAAACAACTTGTTCAATATATATGTGGATGTCTTTCTTACAGAATTCTAATACTTGATTTAACAATAAGAATATGTCTTCAGGTTCCATTTTTAAGTGTATGTATGAATTTACCATTTCTGGAAGTTATTTTCTTCTTTTTCTAGTGTATCTGAATTGTTATCAAGTGTAAAAATATCTTCTTCCTCCTTACTACTTTCCCTAAATCTGATGAGAAATATTTTCAATCTCCATAAATCAAAGTTCTTGCTGAGAATCAGGCCACTCTTCTAGTCAAGGGAAGTGGGGATTTAGCACTATTGCTTTATTTATCACTTGGATGTTTAGATCTCTGTCCTACCAGCTCAGATGTTAAAACAGATTTGCAAGACTGACAAAAGTTGTAAGGCACGTTATTAAAGCTGAGGCATTATTTTATGGCCACAGACCCTAGAGAAGCTTTGTATTCATAGTATAGACTGGAAGAGACTAAAATTTAACTATATTGCTACCAAGGTTATTCATCTCTCAGTTGAAACTGCACACAAAACCTTTTACTATAATTTTTACTAATTACTTGGCATTAAAAAGCACGTTTTAATGATGGTAATGATGAGCAAATAGCCATAATCCTCAAGAGGGAACATTGATTAAGAAAAAAGATGAGAAACTGTGCAAAAATTCTGATTAAAATGTACCTTAGATGAATATGCAAGGTTCTGTCTATGCAAAGATCCCCTAATCTACTGAAGGTGTGCATTAATCAGCCCCTTCACACATTTGATTTAGATTACTACTTTGCATTTTTAAGTCAACATTTTTATGCTTAAATAATAATTTCCCTCATAATTTATAAGTAGGCTCAGGAGACGCTTTTGTAAATGTGTAACATTTTGAAAGAATAATTTGTTTAAATATTAATGCAATTAACACAATTTGCAGGGGCTTTTTTTTTTCTTTCATCTTTATCTTATTATATGGTTAGATGTCTTCTTTTGTTTTGTTGTCAGGAGACAACATTTTATTTTGTTGTCAAGTCAGCATTTATTTGCACTGCCAATAGCACGTCAAATCGACTTTATACAAGCAAAATTTAGCCATGTCCTGCTTATGTCATGCACTGCAGGAAGATACTTATCAGACTACGGCATGTGGCTACGGCCTGTGGCTTTCAGAAATCACAACATAAAGGAAAATCTGTTCATTACCCATCTCACTGAGACTATAACAAAGCTCAGCTAATGAATTTAGAGTTTTCTGACAGCTATTACTGATTTATACTTCTATTATAAATCATATTTTTAGGACTGCCTTTTAAGTATACTAGCATGTCCATCCTGTTCCATAAACCAAACAGAGGCTTTTGCCATATTTTGTCAAACTGTGCTTTGCCTAGAGTATATATTTTCCATGGGAAACATCTCTTCCAGATTGCAAAGACATTGTTTAGTAATAATTTAGAGGGATGTGTGGGAAGGCACTATCCCAACCTGCTTGAGATATTGCTCATTTGCTTTGATCATTTGCCTTTGATCATTTGCAAATTTAGGCCCTGTTACTGGTAACGCTCATGGGTTTAATTCTCCTTTAGATAAAGGCTTGTAGCAGTAAGGTCTTGAAGGTTGTTTCTCTTTTCATCCAAGACTGAAGGCTCTAATGTTCTTGGATGAGAAACACTAGATAAATACAAAAGCTACAGGACCTTTTCCCCTATGAATTCCACTAGAAATATCCTTCCCTCTACTCCTCCTCTTCCTTCCTCTTAACACTATCAGGCAACATGCCCAGGCTCTTTGTTACCACCACAAACAGTCTGAGTACATACTTCTCTTGCAATAGATGTATGTGTCCATTCACCTAATCCAAAATGTGATTTTCATAAGTCTGGATTTAGGAGAACATGTAGGAGGAGGTTTCTTAGTGCCAGTTTGGTACTTCCCATAAATTATCCATCAGGCACTAAAACCACCACGATTATTGTCTAATAGAAATAAACAAGAGATGATAATGCCTTATGCCACTGAGAAGAAACTGTATCTGCCACATATAATCCCAAATTTTCCATAGATTGTTTCCTTATCAGAGGGCATGTCTGTGAGGGGAAAAGAAAAAAAGCTTTACGACAATTATGTTCTCATTTCAAGGTGGTAAAGTGCAAATACCAAAAGCCAAGGAAGAATTGGAGACATCCTGATCTGATACTCTGTTCTAGATGCATAAAAGAACAATAGGAGTACGTGTGCTATCACAAACCCTATGCAGAATAAAGCAGTATGCATACCTTTCAGGTTCATCAGAGATCATACTGAGGCTTTAAGATAATCCATCAATGTTATTTTTGGATAATTCAGAGGGATACACCCTTGCAAAATTACATTGAGAAAAATACATGAAACTTATCACTTTTGTTCCCACCTACCAGCTGAACTGACACTCGAGTAAAAAACCAATTCATATTTCTTTGCCTTGCTAAGGAGAAATAAAGTAAAACCAGCTGCAGAAATGACATATGATGCTTCTGACAATTCCTGGCAATTCTTTTGAAGCTTTACAGTGGGAAGTTTAAATTTATTTTGTCTGGTGTATTGCTGTTTTTGAAAGACAGCCACCACAAGGGAAGCCTGAGTGGAAAGCAGGTGGTGACTGCTCTTGTTCAAAGTGATCCCTGCTGTTTATGCCTGGAGAGCCCTGCTATAGGTAGGAGGGTTGTCTGCTGACTTCTTTCCTTAACCAAAGTAGAAAATCCAATCTGACATTCCAAGAAAATGGAAGTAGCAGTTAACTTAAAGCGTCTAGTCAAAGCTCTGTCAGTTTGCAACCTGTGCTACTTGCAGTCAGAGGAATACACGTGGTGAAGCTGTTTGTGTATTTTGGCAGTCACATTCAGTCCAATAGGGGTATTTTGGAAGGAGAAGAATATCAGCTTGAAAGGTGGTAGTTACAATCATCATCTTAAACAAAATTAGGCTTTTGAAAATCTATTATTTAAAGACCAAGTTCTGAAATTTGCAGTTCAGGTCTTATTTTCGTTTTAACATATGGATGGGAAGGATGTAAATCTCTTAAAGGTATTGACTTTCTTCCTAAAGCAAACACCTTTGAAAAATGCTTGATATTACCTTGAATCAATATGTAAGAAATGTTAATAAGACTGGTGTTCAGCAATTTTTTATCTAAATATATCCAAAAAGAAGATGGAGATATGTGGAAACTGTGGGGAGAGTAAAGCTAGAGATCTGTCGTGATAGTTGTGCCATTGGACACCAGAAGAATCATGGAAGTGGATAGCACAAAGACCCATTCTGACCATTGAGATCATTCTGACCACTATTGAGAAAGAACACTTCTGAGACTGAAAAATGCCTAAATGTAGTGAGTGATTTCTGACAGGCCTTATTTACACAGCAACTAACATTTAACAATGCAGGAAAGACAGCTTCAGGTGTTAGCCTAAACAGTTTCAATTCATGTCCCTAATTAGACTCATTTTGTGCTATGAGAGTTGATAACATACCTTTAAATAAAACAACTTAAAAGCTTGATAAACAATTTTAGAATTCAGCTCATGCAGTTAATGTTCAATAACTCCACTGGATTTAATATTTTTACAAAATACATCACATCTTTGTATTTTGAATAACAAGGTTTGGCAAATGTAAATATGCATCACTTCTGAGAATATCTAAAAAATAAAGGAATGAAATTACTTTTCTCTAGAAAATACCTTGTTTATAGTGGATATGTCCTATAGATAGGATATAAATAGTATATAGTGGACATACCCTAAATTTTTTCTGTTTGGTACCACTTGAAATCTACAAACCTTTATTTTGGTTACAGATATCAAGCTGGTTTTTTATTGTTTTATTTTATCCTAGTGTCTTAATATCTCCTGTTGCAAAACCCATTATGTCCATCTTCCTCTTGACACACCAGATAAGTATGTTATTCATCATTTTCAATCCCAAATTCTCTTTTGTGTAAGTTTGATCTATCTAAACTTGCATAAAGTAAAAATGATTGCTGTAACTAGAAAACTGAATATTGATTTAGAGATAAATATAGCTACATTTCCTCTAAACTTTTTGTAAAGATTAATTAGCATACTGGGAACAATCAATATTATACCTCTTAAATAAGATAGCTGGGATGAAATGTTGTTTGACAAGTTTGTTAGAAGGAGGACAAAATGACTGTAAAAGCTATATTTCAGGCGAGACTATTTGGTTATTCTGTGGGTTGATTTTGAAGTGTTCTTCCACTAGAATTTCTTCAGGAATAAACCTTTGATAGATCGTAATTTTAAAGGAAATTGCCTTACTATGCACTTATACTTTATTCACCTCGGACTTGTCCTTTGTTTAATAAGTACATATCTGTGGCTGATGGCATAATGGAAAAGAAATTCATTATTCTATTCTATAGATCAGTTTTGCTGAAAGGAGTTAGTGGGAGTTAGTATTTGGTGAGAATGATGATTTGGAGTTTTGTAAGGTATTTTGGATGGTATTTCCTTTTCTTTCTCAACTGAAGCAAATTAAGGTCCTCAGAGAAGGAAGTGTCATCCACCACTTTGTTGTAATGGGATGGTCTGTAAGCATTCAAAATTTAGTCATAGAAACAGTTCAATGTCAACACAAAAGAGCAATAACAGCAAAAACTCTGGATGCTATTGGTATGAGAAGAGGCTTGAAACTTGGAAAATAACCAAGATAGGGCACTGACAGTTCAGTTCAGAAGTTGTAATACTTACAGAGCAGCAGAAATCCTCTTGGCAGAGGTTTTGAATAGTTTTGGCACTGTATAGCTGGAACATTGAATCAGAAATAGCCATGATGAAGAAAGCCATGGAGCATCCTTGCAGGGTCTCTGTAAAAATATTCCTGAAAATTAATGGTGTTGGAAATAGTCTTTTTGGTGCCTGGTGTTACCCTCAAGCATCAGAACGCTGATGAAGGCCACCTCATAGATTGAATGTATCTTCATATGAGTTAAGCAGAGACCAAATTCTACCTCTTTACATGATTTCTAAAGTCCCACTTAAGTTTCTTCAGACTCTGAATTGTGTAAAATAAATATGCATGCAGTGACAGCGAGGGACATTAATCTACTCTTTGCTGGGAAGTGGACCTGTTTACTCGCTGAGTTAAGCAGGATGTGTGCCCTTGTTCTTCTGACTCATCTGTTGTCCTCTTTACCCTAGAGAAAGTAGCAATATATAGGAGAGAAGGGGTGGGAAACAGTTTTACATGCAGTCCAGGGAATCTATGACGCTATGAGTATCACCTGCTGGTGAGACTTTCTCACATCTCTGTGCCACCTGGTGGGTTCAGACAGAGAGAAGTAGATGAGAAGCCAGACCCCTAACTGCAGAACTGTAAAGCGTTGTTCTCATTTCAAACATGTGCAAAGTGTCAGAGAATTGGGCTTTATTTTAAGGAACTGAAGGAATATTGTGTGAAAGGACTGTGTCATTAAATCTGGTGATAATTATAGACTGGAAGTAAATTGTATTTCTCAAGCACTTTTTTTTTTCATTTCATTTCCATTGTAAACACTTCAAACAATGAAGCCTCATTTACTGCAGAGAATGTGTGAAATGACAGGCAGTATGCTGTGCAACATCTGTCTGCACACATCACATTTCATTCACTAGTGGTAAAATAAATAGTGTTTTTTAAATTATATTGGCTGACCATAACCTTCCCCTTCTGGTGAAAAGCATGGCACTATGCAATGCCCAGCTGCAGGTTTCGGTTTTTAGTTTACCACTGTGCTGATGGAAATTATGTTCAGTTATACTGAAAAATAAAATTCAAGCCACATACTCAGATTACAGAGTAGATCACATGTTAATAATTGCATTATGTTCTTCTCTATATATTTGTGAGTAGGAATATTTTTCGAGAGAGTAAATGTCATTTGCTTAACAATATTTGCTTTTATAGTAGATTGAACAGCCTATTCTCTCCATTCTATTCTGAAAACATTGGCATGGGGCAGAGAGCCTCCTGCACTTAACACAGTGTCAAGATTAGCTATTGCAGGTGTGGACTAACAGTTATTGCCCAGAAATGGCTCTTTGGAAATCTTTGAGGTTGGTAGCTAAGCCCTCAGTGCACATTGTCATGCATTGTATCTATATATGAATAGATAAACACAGTGAACATGACTGTGAGCAGTCTTGGCACTACATGAGATACACACTTGAGATATGATGAAAATATGACAACATTTTTCTTGAACATCATGATGAAACTCATGTACTGTTCTATGCATAAGCAGCTAGATTCTCAAAGACAGTTTCTAACCAATATCTCTGTCCATTTTGTGCACCATTCTCTGTCCAGTCAGCATTATCTCTAGGCAAGTTCATTAAATATGAATGCTGGGTTGAAGACCCAAATAAGGATTTCTTGCTGCTTAAATTTTTTTGTTTCCCAAAATACGCTTGGGATATATCTCACGTCTGGCAAGATATTGCTAATGCCAAAATCCTTTCCTATATAGGAGTGAACCCTTTCAAAAATACTTCAAGGATCTCAAAAGGATCCAGAGTATATGTCTCAATATGCAAACTGAAGAATTAACAGATGCAATTTCCTGCTTACTCCTTGGCTCCAGTTAAGCTGTAGAGCACACATGGCACTGAATTCAATAGGAGGAAAGTCTGAGCTTTCATCAAGATCAGACTTAACGTCAAATACCATCTTATTTGTTGCTGAGTGGTCTAAAACATAATTGCAAAGTACTCTTCTAATTAGTTATCTTTAAAATTTTGCCTTTAGCATGTTACATTCGGCAGCTTTGTGAAGTGTAAAAAATGTAAAATAAGTGAATACTGTCTGGGGAAACAGCTACTTTTTTCTAATCCTAAAAAAAACAACAGCTTGTAAGGGTCAATCTTTTAAAGTGTATGCTTCACTGAATGCAATTATTAATCATTTCCCTTCAGGAAAAATATTAAATTAAGTGTTAAAGTACAGATCTAAACAGTGTTAAGTGCCCAGAGCTACTGAGTTCATAGTTTCAGCTATATTTCAGTGTGAAATAATTGACCTTCCACAATGCAAATGTGGAGCTGGCACTGACTGATACAAAATGACTCATCCTGTCTCAGTATTTTATCTCCTTGCATTTATTTATTTATTTCTGTGTCCATCCTCAGTTGTCATGAAGGTCTCTATGGGTGTGCTTCAGACTGAGTCCTTAACTTTCTACATTTTTAGTAAACGCAGTTTTCAGGATGATTTCCTATGATATGACACCAAATAATATGATCAAGGCTATTTTGGGTGTTTTTTTTCCATAATGACTTTACTACCTTCTAAGACAGTTGAATTTATTGAGAAATAAAACAGTAAGCTATGGTTAAGATGTTTTTCATAGGTAAATGGATGAAGTCCTCAAGCCTTATCCATCAGGCACAAAACCAAAAGAGAAAGATGGTAACAGTTTATTCATTGTGCTTATGGTACTGAAAAAGACATGTAATATTCATTCTAGTGTTTTATTATTAAAGTGCTTTCTGTAATTACATTTTAATAAGTTGACTGACGTCACTAATTACAGATTATGGCTTTTCTGAAGCAATACCCAATTGCAGATGCCTTCTCAAAGCATCATGCTGATAACATCTAAACCAGAAAAGATACTGCTGGTTTGCTGATCAGAAACAGCAGATACGAAATGCATTTACAGAAATGAGGCAAGGCTGGGGCAGTTGGTAGGATCTAAAGCAGTAGCATCCATTATATTTACCGTAAATGTGGTGTCTTTGTATGTGTGCATGTATAAATCTGTGTACATAAACATGATTACATAAACACATATACATATCTATTGCTCTCCAAGTACACATGTATGTGTTTATCTTTGTTCAACTAGTCTGAGAAAGAGATCTGCTCTGTTACTATCAAAATATGCTAGTGTGAATTTGCCTTGTTTTGTATCCCTGGCAGTATTTCAGAGTGGAAGAAGTGTTGCTGAAAAACTGAGACTTTGAAAAGTGTGCTTAGGAAAGAAAGACTTCTGTGGTGGGAAAGATTATGTTCTGTGTGATCAGAGCTTACAGGTTGAATTATTACACTTTCACAAGACAGATAACTTTAATACAAGTCAGTTAGTCTTATCTTATACGATGGCAAACAAATACTTTATGTGAAAAAATCCTTTTATCCCAGCTTGCAAGAAAATTATAAAAATGTCTACTTTTTTTCCATGTACAATGTGGTTTTTGTTAATTTAAAGGCTTAGTTCTAAATATTGGTGTGATTTTCTACATATAGAGATCTCAATTATATTCCAGACCAAATTGAAAATATGAAAGGCATCTTGTTACCAACAAAAAACCCTCACTACAGTGCTTTGAAAGGTAACTACAGGAAGAGAGAGAGGTAGAAACTAAAAATAATTCAGGATCTTTGTTTCTTCGGGTCAGAGTTGATATTTCAAACTCATTTTTGATATCTAGGTCCCAGTCATCTTAGTGAAAACAGATTCTTATGTAATTAGTTATACAGTACAGAAAGCGGCATCTGAAGGGACTGATCACAATTATTTACATCATCTGCTGCTATGTCTCCTTTCATACAACAGCCTAACAGCCGAAGTCCTCAATGGAAACATGGGATGTTATTGTCCTAACCCAAAGTCAGTGGCCTCTCCTGCAGAGAGAGCAGGAGCTTCAACACGTCTCTGACATCAAAAATTGGGTTGTTGGGCTGTAGAATCTCTTCCTCCGATGTAGTCATTTGATGTAGAAGAGTTCCAACAAATGACCTCCTTCAAGTCAATGACTTGAAAACCCATTTTCTGTATGTAAGGTGGCTGCACTGACGACTAGCATAGTTGTGTGTTCTGGACTTATTTCTGCTCTGTGGTACTGACTCAGGTC
The DNA here is from genome assembly GCA_013397795.1 of Orthonyx spaldingii. Classification (NCBI taxonomy): domain Eukaryota; kingdom Metazoa; phylum Chordata; class Aves; order Passeriformes; family Orthonychidae; genus Orthonyx; species Orthonyx spaldingii. The sequence continues at coordinate 676,173 of VZTJ01000801.1, forward strand.
TAGATATAAGGAACCAGTCCAATGAAACCCAAATCAAAGCTAGTGTATTCATGCAGAGAGTTCCAGTTTTGATAACAAGCATTTACATATGAGGTGGTATTCTGCTGAGGAATAACAGTGAACATATACAACCATTTTAACATTCTAGAATGTTAAATGTGGATAGCCTCCCTAGAAGAATCATAGAACCAGGGGATCATAGAACCTGTATTGGCAAAAGCACAGTCTAGACAAGATAGCCCAGCACCCTGTCCAGCTGAATCTTAAAATGCCCAGTGTTGGAGAATCCACCACTTCTGTGGGGAGATTATTCCAATTGCTGATGGTTCTTACTGTGAAAAATTTTCATCCTGTGTCCATTCAGAATCTCTTCAGGAGTAACTTAGATACTCATATGCTCATATTTTCCATGTGACCCCTTGTAAAAAGGGAGTCTCCATTTCTTTGTAGCTACCCCTTAAATACAGAAACATGGTGCTGGGGCCTCCCTGAAGGCTTTTTCTCAAGGCTGAACAGACCCAGCTCTCTCACCATTTCCTATTCTGGCAGGCTTCCTGGTCCTTTGTTCTCCTTTGTGGCCCTTCTCTGGACCCTCTCCAGCCTGTCCACTTCTTTTGGTTTTTTTCTTTATAGTGGAGACCAAAACTAAACACAGTATTCAATGTGTGGCCTGACAAGTGCTGTGCAGAGAGGGGTAATGACTTTATCTCTCTCTGCTGGCGATGCCCTTTGTTGATGCAGCCCAGCATCCTGTTGGCTTCTTTGTTGCAGCATCACACTGTTCACTCATATTGACCTTGTCCACCAGGGTGTCTTCTCTAAACTTTTATCGACCTTTTATTCCCTAGCTGCTGACATAATTTTGAATTTGTGTTACAAGTCTTTGGTAGCTTACTCTATATATATTTCAAACATATTCTTATGGATTTGAACCTTGTTCGGGTAACAATACCAACTTTTAAGTTAAGACTAACCTTCTTTTAGATTTCCAGATATTTTTAGCTGACTATTTCTGTTAGGGCAAGTTTAGAACCATGCACCACCTCATATCTTCTAAAATTTGTTAATCACATAGCAAAGCTGACCTATACATCACTAAGTGACCCTATGAAGTGACAGTAAAACCATAATCCATTGTTTCAAGATATGATGAGACTTCCAGCACTTCCATCAGTGCTTTGTGTATTTCAGAGAGAGAGAAACAAGTGTTTTTCCATGAATAGTAGTTTTAGTTGCAGGTTCATGGCAACTGCTATCTTCAGGCTTTGGCAAACATTTATTTCAACATTCATTCTGCTTTCTGCTTTACTCCTACCCTCACTCTCTTTTCTAGGATTTTACAGAAGACACAGCTTCTGATGGAAAATGGGAGCAAGTTCTGAGTGTTGGAGCACATGGCTGTTCCTGAGTACATTGCTCCAAAGTCTCTACCCCTTGAGCAAATGATCAGTTGGAAACTGCACAACATGGCCCCTGTACCTGGAGTCTCTTCTCCTCAGCTTATTTTAGCTTCTGGAGTGCATCTACTCCTATTTTTTCTACTTTGTTTTATGTTAAGACCCTCAAGATATATTAATTGTTCTCAGAGAGCAGATCAGAATCTGTCTGACTAAAATACTGAGCTTGTGTCTATTTAGATTTCACTTCTAAAAAATAGAAGTGTAAACTTTGTTATATTGTGTATTTGGAGAGCTCACAGATGAAGTTAATCCTATTTAATTTTACTCACATACCTCACCTGGAGTTCAGACTCTGTGTCCTTGCCTTGAAAGACCCTCAAAGTTTTGCCCCAAGCTATCTCTCTAACCTTATTCCCTATTGCATTCCTCTTCTTTATGCCACCAACACCTGTCTTCATTTGTCCCCGATCACGCTCTCCAGGCTTTTTTCCATGTCTGTACATTCCAGCTTCCACTTCTTTGCCAAGTCACAATCCTACTTTCATTAAAGTCCATTAGCCAAAATAAAAGTAATGTATTTCTTTCACCAGATTTAAAGTGAGTAAGGAAAGACAAATGAGAAGCCCACCCAAATCCTGGTCTGAAGTAATAAGCCAGTATCCTATTTCCTTGGGTCAAAACTACTTGCCCAGGAACATGACCAGGCAGATAAAACTGCAGGACTTGGGAGATGATCCTTCTCACAAAAAGAAATTAGAGCAGATTTATTTAAAGTCTGCTACATTGCACAGACAGTATCACACCAGTAGGTAATTTCAGTATTTAAGTGTTTTACGTGGCTGTCTTTTGATTTCCATGACCCCTGCATTAAGGTATCAATGCAGCCTGCTGAAATTGCTATTCAATGAGAACAGTAATTCTCATCTATATTTAGCTACATCTCATTAACACAGAGCTAATGAGGGCTAGATTCTGCCATGAGGAAAGTTGACAAAGCAGTAAAAACTTCACCAATAAAATAGAGGATTTTTATGTGGCCTTAAGTTTATTGTCCTTTAAAAACAGACCGGCGAAGCTTGAGTGTGACCCGTGCTTCTCCCTCCATGCGGGAAGCAGTTGGCACTGCTTCCTTTGCTGGAGTTGCTGGCTCCATTTCTGCTCCATATAAGGTTGCCCAGTGCTCATCCACCGAGAATCTAGACATCTTGAAACACTACCTGATGTGGCTAATATCTGTCCCACGTGATCCTGTGTCTGACCCAGGGACTGGGGAGGTGTTTTAGTTTGTTTGAGTTCTTCCTGAAATGTAAATTTAATAGAAAGAAACAGAAGAATTTTTTTAAAAAGGCAATCAAGCAATTTCCTAGCCACAACTTTCTGAGTTGCTGAATTTGAGATTTTTACTTGAGGTTGGATATGGTGTCTGTTCACTCTTTGCCCCTTTCTACTCAGGAAAACACCCGCAGTGGTGACAGAAAGAGCAGGTCTCTGCCTACACCTACCCCACGGACACAGGTAGCGTGTGTTCCACCCACTGCAAATGCTACCCAGGCACACTGTAGGGCTCACAACCTATTCTTTAAATGTTTAATGTCTTTATTAATTATTTACTTATAAAAGGATCATGGCATTTAAAAACATGCTTCACTGAAAATTCATCCTAAACTTTATTCATTCATTCTGAGATGTGAAAGTGGACACATAATGCATAACCTTTAAAAGATTAAAAAAATTTTGTTGGGTTTCACTCAAGACCCTCTTCCTTGCATCTTAATACTACAAAGTAGGTTGGCAGAGAAACAGAGAAAGCACCAGAAAGTTTGTTTCCTAATCCTTTGACAGGCCTCCTGGCTTTTTTTCTCCAATGTTCTAGAAAATAGACCAAAAAAAAAAATCTCAAACAATATAAGTGCTAAACTTAGCACTGTCAGACAGTAAAAGATCAGAGCTATGTGTTGTAGTCTGGACCTGGAACTGCTGTCAAAGATCTTCTAACTAACTCTGCTTAACAGCATGAAAAGATTCAAGGGGAAAGTAGGTTTGGTTTTTTTTGTTTGCTTTTTAAAGTTGATTAGTCTAGTGGGCATTAAATCTTTCATTATGAAGTTTCCTTTCAGGATAAAATGTTTATTTTCAATCTTGAAAAAACACACTTTTAATCTTTCAAAAAATCCCTTGACTTTTCTAGATTTAGATTGGATATGTTATCTTTTAACAATACACAGGAAAGGCCCCTAGGGATTGTAGTGTTGTTTTGCCAGTATTCCTTGAGGGATTTACAGGAATGCTCACAGCTATTCCTGCCTCATCAATTATTGTCCTCACAGATTAAATTTTATTTATCTGTATAAAGTTTTCTTCTTCTTCTTTTCATGCTATTATCCATTTTCTCATTTGTCCTTATTTCCCTGGTTCATTAAATGATCATGAAGAAAGCAACAGCTGTGCTGAAAGCAGCAGGGCTGGGGGGAAGAAGTGCATTCTTGTCCAGGTTTCTTACTAAAAATGGGAAGTAAGGAAAAAGAAGGCTGTCAAAAAAAGATAAACAGGAATTTTGCATTTCAAAACTGACCTGTTTTGTAAAGACTCAATATTATTGTCTGCACATATATAGAATTTTAACACAAATGACATCACTTTCTGGATTGGTTTCAAGGGCATTCAGAAATGCCACACTTCTTTTAATTTCTCCATAGTGCTAGAATTTTTTGTGATCATTCAGTCTGAGTCTAGCTGAAGTCAACTGACAAAGAACAATTTCTCCTCAACAAACAGAAGACTTTTCAGCTTTTCAAATATCCAATTCAAACAAAAGCTTGCTAGCAGACAAGTGCATTTTTCAAGGGAGGCTTAAATGCTGTCTATAGTCCTGTAAAAATTAACAGAAATGTATAGCTGAAGTGTAAAGGAAACTGGATAATAGTTGTCAATCAGTATTTAATCATTACATGCATTCATTGTTTTAGTTTTTATGTATAGGGAAAATTTACTGTTCCATGTTAGAGCTGTTCTTCATTATAGGTGAATGCCCTCACTGTTCCAATTTCTGCTTGTTGCTTCTTGCCCTGTCACTGGGCACCATTCAGAAGAGTCTGTGTCCACGTTCTTAATGTCTGCCCCTACCAGGTATTTATATACGTGCGTAAGATGCCTGTGATCTGTTATCTCTCCAGGCTGAACAATACCATCTCTCCTAGCCTCTCTACATAGCTCACATGTTCCAGTATCTTCATCATCTTTGTGGCTCTTCACTGGGTTTGTTCCACTATGTCCAAGTTCTGCTTATACCAGGAAGCTCAGGACTGGACTCAGCATTCCCTATGTGACTTCTCTAGTGCTGAGGAGAGGCAAAGGGTCACACTGTCAACCTGCAGGCAATGTGATGCTGTTCCTGGTGCAGCCCTGGAGAGGCTGTTTGCCCTCCTTGCCACACGGGCATGTTGCAGACTCATCGTCCAGTCGGACCACCAGAGCCTTCTCTGCAAAGCTGCTTCCCAGCCAGTCTGCAGTTGTGCAGGTTACTGCCTGTAGTAGTACATGCCATTATTTCTTCCCTGTTTTTTCAGGTTACTGCCATCCCTCTAAATGTCAGCATAAGCATGTGGTTCATCAACCATTCCCCTCAGTTTTGTATCATCTGCAAACTTGCTAAAGGTGCACTCTGTCCTGTGGTCCAGATCATCAGGGAAGATAATGAAACATATTGGCTGCAGTGTCAGCCACCGGAGTACACCATTAGAACCTGGGCTTCATCTGGACTTTATGCTCCTGACCACTACTCTTTGAGCCCAACAGTTTAGCCAATTTTCTAAACACCTCACCATTCTGTTACCTAACCTGTATTTCATCAGTTTGTGTAGGAGGACTTTATGGCCATAATACACTGCTGTAAGCCCTGCTGAGGTCAAGACAAATTAAACCCCTCTCCCTGTATGCACCAAGCCAGTCATCTCATTGCAGAAATATTTCTGGTCAATCAAGAATACTTCACCATTTTCATACTGGCAATTCCCACTCACCGTCTTGTCCTTCATATGTTTGGAGATGGTTTCCTGGACTATTTACTCCATCACTTTCGCAGGGATCAAGGTGAGGCTAACTGACCCGTAGCTCTGCCAATTGCATTTCTGCCCTTCCTGAAGACAGGAGTGACATTTGCTGTCTTCCAGTCCTCAGAAGTCTCCACCATTTGCCATGACCTTTCAAATATTATTGCAAGTGATCCTGCAATGACACCAAGTATCCCTTTCACCTCTCACCCTTCCTGGGTGCATCCCAATAGCTTCTGTGGATTTTATTTTGTTTAAATATTTACTGAGCAGATTCTCCTCCACTGAGGGTAAGTCTTTGCTGCAGACTTCTCCTCTGTTCTTAGGGACTTGGAACTCCTGAAGTTTTACCTTTGCTGCAGTAGACACTGAAGGAAAGGCAGCCTTGAGGTGTTGGACTTTTCCATGTCCTTTATAAGCCTGAGCCATCCAACAGCTTCTGTATTTTCTCTGGTCTTTTTTTTTTTTTGCTACTAGTATACTTGTAGATGCCACATGATGCTTACTTAATTTTCAATTTTACATTTGTGTCCTCTTTTACCTAAAAATCCCAAAACAGGAAAGGAAAAAAAAAAGAAAGGAAGAAAAAGAAAAAAGAAGTGGTATATATTAGATAAAATAAAAAATGCTGTAGTGAACCTTATATTAGCTCTTTTATGCATGGTATATTACTGCCCTGGATTTACTGTGGATAATCCCTAATATTTGTTAAGATGTAGTTCTTTGCCCCACTATAATTTAGAACTGCATGCAAAGACTTCACATACATGTAGAGAGAATTCTGGAATTCATGCAAATATTTTTAAGTTGTTATCCTACACAACCCAATTATTTTTTTATATTAGTGTGAATAAAAGCATTGTACTGTTGTACTGTAATCATATAATTTGACTTACTAGCATCCAGGATCCCAGATGGAGAGTCTCACATAGCTTCCGAAAACAAAATACGAGCTTTACTGACTCTAGTGTAACATGTTGTCTGCTTGGATGATATAATTTAAGCAAGCAAGTCACACGTTTTGGTATCTCCACTCAGAACTGTAAGGTTCTTGTTAGAAACATTATGAATTTATTTCAGACACAGCTTTCACGTCAGTACCATGTTCCAGTCTCATCAATCTACTTTTCACATCCCCAACACTCTGTACACCATTTATCCATTCCCATCTTTTATCCTTATTTCCTACTCAGTATGGTCTCTCTCTTTTTTCATCTCCACCTTTTTCCTCTTTTTTTTTCTGTGTTAACCCTTCATTTTCAGAGATAACAGCTCAACTCAAATGGAAATACTTTCTTTCCCTATAGAAAAGTAGCTAGAGAGATGAACAACATAGAATTTCAACAGAAATGTTTACATTTCTGTAAAGTTAAAGCAGCTTTATTACCCAATATTCTATGTGCACAGTCATCAGTAGTCAGATTTCTAAAAGATCCAGTGATATTTTACTTTGTTGTACTTCCCTTGAAATCAAGGGAAGGAGGCTGTTGGAGGGCTCTTTTATATTATCATTTCCTAGACTTTGCTCTGCTTATATAGAGAGAATTTTTCAGTGAAATATAATGGTGTCAATTCAAATGCAATTTCAGCTGGAAATTTGTTCTGATTGAGAGTAGTTTCACTGGTGAATGGGGGTGTTCTGTCTTTTCAGGCTTTTCAGTGATGAAGTTGTTTATGACATATGCACAGCACTTTTTTTTTACTTTTTTTTTTCTTTTAATGGGGAAAACTTTTCTCTGTGGTCCACTAAACTACTGAAATATTGGAATCACATATTGCTGAAGTTTAATGAAATAGAATATTGTTTTCTCCCCTGCCTTCTTATACTCCTTGTGCTTATGTTGATTGTTAGTGTTTTGTATTATACATAGTTTGCAATTCGTTTTGCACAGAAGTTATTTTCTGCACAAAAAGCAAGAAATGACAGATGAAGCTGCGTGTCCAGATTATTTGGTCTCAGAAGATGGCAGACTGTTCAGAAGGTTTTCAGAAAATGGATGGTAGAATAGAAACAATTATGTCATCTTCCCTAGAATGACTGAACTTGCAGTTACAAGGATAAGAAGTTAGGACCGGCTTGTGAGCTGGTGTAAATCATTGTAAATCCTCCTTAGTCAAAGCTATGCTGAAGTAAGGGTCCTCCTTCTTACTGGGTGGCAGCATAATAATGAATTTCTACATTAGATTGCGCTATTAAAAAAAAAAAAAATCAGCTGCATGAAGAGTTTCAGTGGCATTTTAACTAACCAGTACCTTTCAAAAGGCACTATCAAGGTGATGTGCCAAATCAGACTATAACAACCCTTTTATAAATTAACTTGAATACACAGAGTGCCAGGACCAAATAAATTATTATAAGTTGATACATTTTCACCTTGACATAATGCCACAAGAAGGAAATAAAACAAAGTTAATCTTAAAATGAATTCAGCCCAGCCTACCAATTAATCAAGTGTAACATCAAATAGGCTCTTGGCCTCACACAGAGTATCCTGTTTCTTATCTAATTCTAAAAATAAATGTCCAGTCACATATCTTCGATATCCAACAAGGCAGATCCTTTAATTTAGATATAGATTTGAAGGCAAGACTCTAGAAGAAAGCACAAGGTACCTGAAGGTCCTTTTTTGTACTCATTTTGCATCTTTTTACTATCCTGTTGGAGTACCCTCAAGTCCTTTCTTTTCCCTTTTCACTAACTGCTTCATTCCTTCCTCTATGTCAGTGTAAAGATTTAGAACTGGGCCCAGATATCACTGTAAAAGCAAAAAATTACCTTGCTTCTGAATTCCCCACCTTCCCAAACTGGGAATCCATTCTTGTGCCTCAGTATCCCTTCTGTCCTTCTGTGTACTTCAACTCCCTTAAAGCAAAATCTCAATCCAGTTCTTGTACCTTTGCCCAAACATTCTGGTACACTTTGTTACATTCTCTTTGCTCCCTCCCCTCCCCCTGCTTTTCCTTGCAATTACTTTAAACTTCAGAAATTAGCTTGAACTTGTTATTGTCCTGGGTGATAGCTGTGTTTTTTCTATGAGGGGGGACAGCATCAAGAGGAGGGAGTAAGGTGAGAGACAGAGTCAAAAGGTGGTGCTTAAGCCATCAAATCATAGCTGTTCTTACTGTAAAAGCAGTGAGCAGATGCCAACTGGAAATATGAGGAGCAAGTACATTACACATTAGAAGAAATTTTCAAGTGTGAGAAAACTCCATAAAAGTCTTAATTTGTCAATGTTGAAATACCTTCCTCTGAGGTAATATCTTGCTAATTTTTTCATAGTCAAGATTGCGCTATTTAGTATGCATAACTCATTCCCTTCCACAGCAACTCAGTTTTGAATGTCTAGTAGAAGCGTGTATTTTTACAGAAAAGAAAGAGTATGAATATTTTACTAAAGATCAAGTGAAGATAAACTTTGAACCTGGCTGTGCTCTTCTCTGTGATGTGTAGGTCTTGTAGGATTTCGTCATTAAGATATAAGTGAAAAGTACCATCACATCTTACTTGCTTTTACTAAAGAAAAATACTTGTTTTAAGGAAATTATTTCAATATCAATTAAAAAAAGTTATTAATAAAATGTATTCAAAGTTCATTCTTTTATTTTTGTTTTAATGCTAGGCCTAGAAGTCCTGCCATCCTTATTCAGTCTTTCATCTGCAGTTGAATTTTATTACAAAAATAAGAAAAGAAGTTGTTTAAACCATAACCCTAAAATGAGTAAATCAGTTTTACCCAATGCCTTAAGGCTTTATTTTTATAGCTAAAACATCCAACCCTTCAATTTTTAAATTTTTTTCAATTTATCAAGCAATTTACAGAATGCCACAGAATCCAGAAGGCTTTCCAGCTGGCCACCTAAAGAAAAACATAGAGAGGTAACACTATTTCTATAACCACTGTCACACCATATAATATTTTGAAATACTGTTTATATATCAAGAATCTAAAGAGGCACTTGGCCATTGACCGAAAGTGGAAAGGAAAAATGTAGGCCTTATGTGTGCATTCTAAAAGAAATAAACAAAACCCAGAAATAGTTATTTTCTCTACCTAGTAATTATACAAACACATATTTTATTTATAACAGTGTCCTCTCCTTGACTCCTTGGACTGCGAGATAAATGCTCAGAACAAAAATGTTGGAAAGAGGCCAGATGGAAAAACAAAATGTCCATCAAAGATAGAACAAACAAAATGGTGTACTTTAACATTGCTCTTCAGTTCAAAAACTGAGTTTGCACTCAGGAGTACAGTTCTGCATTATGGGCCTTCTTGGATTTTCACAGTTTCTTTTGCAACAAACTGTCTCATACTTGATCACAGAGGGCTGATTCTCAGGACCAGGTTATATTACAAAGTTTATATCAATTTGTTATTAAAGGTAAACTGAGTATAAGTAAATTAGGGGATAAACTGTCCAGGAATTCCAAATAGGAAATCTTCATTGTTTTTGGAGTCCTTGTTTGGATACATGGGGATTGCTTGTTTTTTAATTAGTTTGGAATAAAGGTGAGAAAAGTTGGGAGGACTGGAAGCAGCTTTCCCTCCCATAGTAGAAAACTTACGTTCTGTCCTGTGTAAATCATCAGGATCATGAAATTAGGCTGAATTAATGAAAGGAGGTGGGGTTTTTATCTACCCAGAAGATGGCAGAACAATATTTTAGGTAGACTAAGATTACCCTCTGTATGACATGAGTAGTTAAATTAAACCTAATGAACTGTGGGCTAACATTTGAAAATCCAGTTAAGAAGTTTTTTCCCATCAGAAGATTGCTCATAGTTAAGTAAATAATTATCTCTGTTTAATTTTTTTTCTTTTTTTATTTTGGTATTGTACATATACTGGAATTATTTCTATATATTAGACAAACATTCTGCCATGTTAAAGTCAATGCATCATGTTCAGAGATTAATATGTTAAGACAGGTGGTTATTCATTTAGCTGAATTCTTTTCAGATGAAAATTTTGAGGCAAGTAAGGCTATACTTGTGGGAGGTACAGTTTCTCATAATAATCTTTCATATTAAATGTTTTTGTATCAGTTATGTGCTACTGGGTTTTGAAAAAGATTTGCAGGCAATGGTTATACAGTTTTCACAGATTTATCATTGCTCAATAAGATGAGGAATGGCCTATGATTTTTTTCCTATGTGCTTTGTACTATGTACATTGTACAGTATTTAAGCAATCAAAGAGTACTTTAACTGAGTTATCTACCATTTATAACATAAATGTACATCATTGATTTTCAAATCTTCTGTCAAGAGAGGCAATTTTTTGTTATTCCATGTCTCTTTACAGGATGTTGACCTGTGTGGTTGACCATGGTCTTCATGTGAGTCCACATCTTCAGATTAGCTCTAAGACACCTGCTTTCATGCAGACAAGCTTTACCTGTTTTCTTCTTATTTTTCTACAATTTTTCTTACTTTACATTTTTTTTTAAAAGATATTTTTGTGTTGTGAAACAAAGCAATCTACTACAGCCACCAACTGTTGCGTAATGTAGCCATATGCCATATGCACTGCAATATACACTGCAATTAACTTTTTTTAAAAAAAAATACCTAAGGTAAGGCTAGAATCATACTGTACTGTGCATATTGTGAAATGTTAACTTTATTGTAATGGGAGATACATTACAAATTGAGGCAGAATTGATTGGATTATTTTCATATTAGCTAGGCTGCCCAGGGCTGGATAGGTCTGAGGTACTGAGGTCTTAGATAGTAAGCTGGGTGATGAAAGCCCACTAAGAAATCCCACAGCTACTCTTCACAAAAGTGAGAGTTATTTCTGCCTCTGAAATCTTGATGCATATGAGATCACAGAAATGGAAAGAGTTGAAGAAATTTGGTAGGTTCTACCATAACAGCTGAAATGAAACAAGAAAGACTACATAAAAGTAGAAACTACAGAAAGATGAAATCTGTAAGCCGTAGTAACTATTTCTACTTTGATACAATGTATTTTCCACATTACTGTGAGGTCTTCATAGGTCTAGATCATGCAAAGTAGAAAGACTGTGAGATTGGCTAGCACGGGACTGGACCTGATTACAGAAAGAATGTCTTCAATGTTTTCATCGCGTTTCCTTAAATTTTATCTTTATGGAAGTATAACTGGTTTTTTAAAATTAACTTTAGCCATTATATGATGGGAAAAAACCCCTCACAATTCTGTACTTATTAATTTTCAGCACTGAGTTTTGAAATATGCAGAATCCCAGGGTCAACATACGAAATGACTGAGATTTTAAATCTGCATGCTTTCCTTACAATAATTGTCTCTATAAACTTGAACATTTTATCACAAAAAGCTCAGCTTTCCTAACTACTTATGGTAATTCTGAGTTCATGATTTTGCATATCAATTTCACATTGATTTCAAAATCAGATATTTGGTATTTATTGTACACAGAAAATAGCATTTGTTTCAGTAAAAACATAAAAATAGCATTTAGAGCTCACGATACCGTTTAAAAAGTCAGTGCAACAGTGCTGAAATAATCCAGTGATCTAGCATCTAAACTGAGTGCCAAAAAAAAATCCAAAGTCAATGTCATAGAAAGACTGTAACTTAAAACCAATTAAACTAACCACTGGTTATTCTTTTAACCTCTTTAGCAGTTCTAAAATCAGATTTCTTTTTCTTTTCATAACTTTCCTGTTCATAACAAAACAAGGAACACAAGAGGCTCCTAAACAGATTAATGAGTCAGTGTCTCTCTGTCATTCTCAAGATTAAATCAAGTTTCAGACTTTAATATCCCTAGCAATCTTGAAGTAGATCTTCACTTGTCTCAAAATAGATATTGTGATAGAAGTTTCCATCAAAGCCACATCCATACAAGCAGGCACAGGTTTGTCAATAGAACTAGCACGTGATTCACACTACATGAATTGGTACATGATTTATGCCTGTAACTCATTTGAAGTTTGGCTTTTCAGTCCATAGTCAGAAATCTATAAAGAGATATGTAAATAAGCTTAGTAATATACAATTTCATGGCATACTTAAGCACTTAGCTTCAGGTTTTAGCTTGAGGTTAATCTCAATTAAGATTATAGATATTTTACATAAATCATGAAAGTTTTCAATCACTGAAGAAGGGAAAAGGCATCTTACGAGGGTGCATATTGTTTTCGTTACCCTCTGGGAGTATCTGTTTCTCTCCCTTGACTATAAAGGAAGCATAGATAACTGAAGTTTATGAAGTAACTAACTTTAGGATGAAGAAAATGGTGTGAAATGGATCCAGCCCTTAGGGTCTGATAGCCTCTTGCAGTAAGGATCAGTAGGCTTACATTGAATACAATCCCAAGAAGGACAATAAGAGCTATCTCACAGCATCTTCTTTTCTATTTACCAACCAGTACTTTGGTCTTTGTGAATTACTGAGTGTTGAACTTAGGAAAACACAATGACAAAATGAGAGCTGTCAAGACAGTAGAAGAAACCAAAATGGACAGACAAGCAAGTGAAATCTAGATTGTTTTAATTTTCTTCCAGTGCTCTGAAAAAAAACCCGAGAATTCAGGAATCAGAGACCAGTGGAGGGCAGAATTCTTTATTTATTCATTTGTTTTTTAATGTACATGCTGTCATGATTTTACTCTAACATGGAAACAGCTACGTTTAAGTTTGATGTGAAAACAGATTTCAGTGCAGGACTTTCTATTTCAAAATGTTTAAATTCATCAAGAAGGGTTTATTGCACGGCACAGGTCATTTTAAGATTTTCTCTGAGTCCTGTAAAATGCAGAGTTATTACTGATATTGACTGTCTTTGTTTTTTAATGTGATGTGAAAGTTCTTCTAAGAATGGGGGAAAAAATCTCTGTCATAATCCTTTCTGTAGCTTCACACCTCAAGGAGTTTGATTTCCTGATTTTGAACAAATTTTGTTTCGCTCATAAGTCATGTTTCTTATGCTCAGTAAAACACAGCACATGAACCCATATGTTAGTGTTGCCTAAAGATTTCTAGATTGAAAACAGCAAAACTACTTCAGTGCTATACAAGAAAATAACTAATCTGACCTGCACTTCAAGGCCAGCTGACTCGATCCCTCTTTGTGGTGCAGAAACACAGCATCCTTGCTTACCATCATGGTTCCAAGCTGTGTTCAACTGCATTCTTGTGTAGCCTTCATCCGAGTACACCTGAAATGTCAGGTATGCAAGTACATTTAGAAATGTAAGAAAAGGTAACTTGCATCCTGAACTAGGCATCTGCATGGGATTTAAATCCATATCCTGGTAATCATCACATGGGTGTGTAAAAGTCTGTCATCCATTTTGAGCATGGATAATTGAATCACTCTTTCCTTTTAAAGCGTTGGAGAACAAGAAGAATGGATACAGTCTATATGCTTTTGACTAATGCGCTGAATTTGGTCATCCATGGAATAAGACTTGGACCCCCAGGTTTGAGGTCTTTCTCATGCTTCATATCTGGCCTGGCACAGCAGAATAGAGTGTTTCTAAACCAAAAAAAAAGAGTGAATTACAGGAATGTCCATCTTTTGAGACAGTATCATATATCTTCTGTTGTCAAGTACAGTGAAATTCAAACCAAATGTACTTCTTCCTGGACAATGCATGTTTTCCCCTCTCAAAGACTGGCGTTAGCTGATTGTTATTTTGATAAACATGTAAAATTAATAATTTTGGCACACTAAAAGGCTTTGTAGAGACTGAAAGGGTGATATAATCATAGTTGTAATATTGCATTTCTCTGAAGGAGATTGTTCATGTCTTCCACTTTCGTCTGCGCAGAATATTTATGTCAGTTTAAGTGAACAGCTCATTTGTAGCTGAAAGTAAAGCTGAAATAAATGGCTAGTAAATTGTAATAGTCACTTATAGAAAGTAATACAGACTCTTCTAAATGGAAAATATTTAGTTCTGATAATATTCATAAGGTTCAACACCATAAGGTTAATTGCTTTACCAGGGGCTAAAACAGTCAAGCCAACTCTATTTCATTGTAAACTGGATCACTGGTGGAGTGATTGAGATGCATGATATAAATGTAGATTTGAGCATTTTCTAACATTCATTATTTCTGGTTAGAGTTTTTCTTGAGGCTGTGCTGAGTTTTTCAAAACCTTAGCAGAAGAATACAGGCAAAAATATTTCTCTGGTTCTATAAATATGGACTAAAAATGGATCTGAAGATGACTTGCAGTGAAATCTGTCTGGTGTCCGGAGTATTGACACTTGTAGTTCTAACTTAAAGTCTTGTTCTGAAAACTCTGATGTGAAAGCTGCACAACAGCAGCAGTCCTATGTATTCATAAATATACATCCCTGTGGGCAAATAAAGGTATTAAATAGTTCTGTAAGAAATGAGAGCCAGGTATATTGTCCATCACTAATTTGCTGTTAGTTCTTTTCTTTTCCCCACAGGTCATCAAATTTATTCCCTGTTCTGTCTTACTGCTAAAATCATTAATCAAGTGTATGTTCCTGGAAAATATGGTCCTATGTAGCAAATCTCTGTTGATGTTTGTGGATCAGAATTTTGTGCTGGGACACATGCAGAGCCGTGTTTTATCATGCGAAAGGAATACAGAGTTGGACTGTAGAACAAAACCATCTGCTGAATGTTTACATGTTCTCCCACACCCTAGAATCTCACAATACGGTGTGGATCAAATAAATGATAAACTGAAGTTAACAAACATTTCATTTACTAGTACCACAAAAAATACATTAAAACCTGTAACTTTCTTATTAGTAAAAACACTAAGCTGTAAAAGGTGCACACTTATGTGAAACACCTGGCCTTGTGATCTAAACAGCAGAAGATATATAAAATTGCAGTCTCATTTTAAACATATTCATGGTTTTTATAAGCATCATTTTGAATATGAATCTTTCAGATTGAAATTATGTCTTGAAGAAAGACATTTTCCTTTAATGAATCAGCAACTCTACAAAGTTAATAATAATTAAATGTGAAATCATACATGCAGTGCTGCTGTTTTCAATTTCTGTAACTATTTTTATACATATAATTACAGAAAATCTATGTCGTTTACTAACCATGAACTGGGTATGGTTCTTCAAACTGAACAATCAGTACTTTATGAGTAGTTGGCCTGTGGAGACATATTACCTTGACAGCCCCAAAGTCTAGCTGGCCTAAAAAGCTGATAAGCTGAGCACTGTGATAAGTCACTGTCTTTCCAGCCTCAGACCTGCCATGGGCTTCACCTGCTTCACCTTCAAACTGCCTCCACCTGCTCCCTGAAGTCAGTAGGTGTGTGCAGGCACGAGGCATCCCACCAGGCTCTGGCTATGCCTGCCACCACAATCATAACATAATCATTGACGCTGCAAATCTGGTCTTTCAGAAGGTCTCAAGATGGCCCTCAAAATGCACTGAAATCAGGGAGAGCACTGTAGCCAATAACTCCCAGCTGTGACATTTTCTGAGGTGTTCCAAAATACAAATGAGGATTTTTTCTGTGTCATTTCTACTTTTTCCTCTAGCAGGATGTAGGTGTTTTCAGGTAATCAGGAAAATATTTTAAGTATTTAAAAGTGCATGGTGTCCCACCAAAATTTAAAACTGACGGTATATGAAAGTAGAGCTGAAAACGTGATTATCATTTGAAGAATAATCTGAGTCTGGCCTATTTTAAAGGAAAGAAAAAGTGAAGTTACTATTCCTATGTCTCTTAAATTTAATACTTTTGCAAAATATACAGAAAAGAGCTGTGAATAAAACCAATTTAAAAAAATAAAGCTTATTCTTCCATTGTTTCATGTTTGTTTAAAAAATACTAATTTTTATAAACAACAAAATTTCCAGTGATAACTAGTATGTTTCCCAAAGCATGTACACATTTCCTTAATGAGTAACAAAGACAGAAGTATTCAGGAGTAGAACACATTTTAAGTTAGGCTATTAATGATGAATCAAAATTTAAAGGAATTATGGCATGGCTGAAGGCTATCTCCAATCAACCTTATGTCTGATAAAGTGATTAAATCTCTGACATAAACTTTTAAATATCCTTGAAAATTTCGAGTTGGATAAATATCAAGCTACATAAAAAACCTTACTGCTTATTTTCAGACAATTAATACATATTGAGTTCAGTTAAAAATGACATTCTGCTCTTCAGTTGCTGACTTCTCACACTAAATAAGTTTATCATCACAAGAAGTTCTTGGCAAAAAATGAATTTGTTTTAGCTTATTACCAAAACTGCAAAAAAAAAGAATTTGTTTTAGCTATTACCAAAACTTCAAAATGAAAAAAACCCATATTTTCAGCTTTATTGAAATTTTTATATGACAATAATCAGAAGTTTGAGTCATTTTGAATGAGGTTCATACCATCTTTAACTAGTTTTGTTTGTGATAAAAAAATCACAAGGAATTCCAATAAATATTTTGGTGAATAACATATCATTAAAAGATATATATAGTCAACAGGTAGTATCTATTCAATTGATTGAACATAATCAATAGATTATGGATTTGAAACATTTTGCTCAACTTCACTCACAACCTACCTAAGGGGCAATTAAAAAAGTACAGTTCCTTGTTTACAGATGGAGATGTGAAATACAAAATAGATGGTTTACGCCAAATTTGATGATATGCCAGTTGATATCATCCAAGGTACATCAATTGATCATGTTCAAATTTTCAGAATACAGAAAAAATCCAAACAAGCCACACAAAAACCCCCCAAAACAAACAAACAAAACCAAACAACAAAACCCCAACCTTAGCATTTGTGTTTTGGATTTTGTCTTGCCCAATAGAAGCGGGAGCAATGATCAGTGCATACCAGCATCTGACAAACTGGCAGTTTACTTCCTCTCTTACCCTTTATGAAAAGTTCCAGGTCACTGTCTTGGACAAAGCAGAAGTACCTGCTCCTTTCAAGTGTTGCAACTGGGAAAAAGATGCATTGTTCAAAGGCACTCTCCTCCCCTTATATTTCATCTTAATTTATCCAGTGAGCAAAGCTTTTATGCTTGGTGGCCAAGTCTTTGCTGTGTAGGGAGAGCAATGCAAACAGTCAGACCTGCTTGCCCCTGTTGTGCTGTTGTGCCAACTCCTTCAGCCTGTAATGGCACATAATTGTGCCCTTCTTGGAGTTATTCACTTGTCACTTCAAAAAACACACACAGGAGACTCATTAAGATTTGTTCTATTTGTCTCAGTAGTTACTGACTCTGTTCCTCTTTATGGTGATGTAAATCATTTTTCTGAAGGGAGTTATATTAGTGTAAAAGAGCTTGAACAGTAAAATCGCAGTTGTTCAATTTCTGGAAAACAAACAATATCATGTCTCTCTAAATGAATAGGAAGGCTTTTTACATTGATCCAAACTTCTGTTAAGTCTTATCTTTCTATATTATTGTAAATGTTTAAAAAAAAAAGGCAATACAATGCTAATCTAAAGAAACTGATACAGACCTGCCCATCCAAAGCAGGTGCTGTCCGCAAACAATCCTGTCCTTCAAGGACTTATGGTTTAAACCCATTGGACATGAGACAGCCCTGTTAGAGAGATGCTCGAGATCCTTTTCTGTCCTAAATATTTAAATAATGTATATGCAAAAGACTACATCACGTAAATAGATTATTAATCCATCTGAACCCGTACCCATGCTATATAGATTTGTTTATTCAAGCTTTACGTACAGTTGCTACATTTCGGGATAGGTGAACAGCTGGAAAAGCAGCAGGTCGCCACAGACATGTGAGGAAGGAACAAATTCTTATGTTTTTTGTATTACATGCAGTGTTACATTTTTTGTATTACATGCGGTGTTCAGCTCAGATGCAATGCTGGATGGGACATCTGAACTTTAGGACCAGTAAGACAGAGTGGGTGTTAGGCCTGAGGACTGGCCCCTTTGGGCATGTGCTGTGAAATGTTACTGTCCATTTCATCAGCAACTTCTCACTATTTTCAGTAACCTCATCTGGGCTATTCATGGGAATAATGTGAGCGGCTATCACCCTAACTTGATTAGTTTGCACCTTCAAGGTAATTAGCTCCTTATGTTCGTTTGCTAGAGGCAATCTGTGTTATATTCCAGGCGGCTACACAGTTGTCTTCCCTTCTGTCCATATATCCTTTGAGGTTACTTGGGAAGGTAAACTGTGCTGTAGAATTATTGTTCCTCTGCTCTGTAGAGAAATAGGTTCATGAAAGTATACTTTTGGGGGGAGCAAGAGATATCTGAAGTAAAAGTAAGACCAGCTGTGAGTTTTTCGGCACACAGTTGTATTTTTGAGATTTTGGTTCGTTGGTTGGTTTTTTGTTTGGTTTTTTTGGGGGGCTACTTCTCGTTTAAATTGGCTGAGGAAACAGTATAAAATTATAGATTGGTAAATATTAGGACTCAGTTTCGAGACCTAAGGATTTAGAAAATTAGGACATTGCTTCTACTTGGGTTTTGATGTTGATAAAAAAATTACAAATTTACTTACATAGTTGCATGTTTTTTGGCTTTATATCCTTCAGGTATGGAATGTTCTAATGTGCTGGAGGCTATTTCAAATAGTTGTGCTGTGTTTGCTGTGGCAAAGAAGTAGAAAACTCTTGTTACAATAAAAATTGCTGGAGAAGAGTCACTTCATTTTGCTCTCAAGAGTAAGAAATGTGGGTAGGTCACCTATAGATGCATAAAGGAAGCTTTACTGCTATTATAACAGTCATTGTGTTACAATATCTCGAAAGTTACATTAAGAAGCAAATGAAGGAATGTCTTCTAAAATGCTGTGATTTAATAAGATATTTCAAAGTGAGGTAATTCACACTGGGAATGATAATGCCAGTAAATTAAAGGGGAGGTCACTTGTATGTAATGTTAATCATAGAAATTCCTCAAATGTGACTGTTACAGTAAGGCATTTTATGGATCTTAGTATTCTATGATCTTTATTTGTGTTAGCATTATAACTAAAGCTCTAATATATGAGAGTAGCAAAAGGTCATCTTCTATCCTTTTATTTTATTATTTAAGGGTTTAGGGGGTTTACCACATGTTTTATACCACAGACTCACTGTAAAACATGTCTTACATGTAAAATGTCTTACAGGATATTTCCTTCACAAGATTGCCTTTTATAGTACAGTCAGGTTAAAAAATGGAATTTCTAGATTTGGTTTTGGAGTAAAACTATTTTTAAGGAAAAATACTTCACCCCCTGCCTGATGTTATGCCTATGTTATGCCAAGTCGGCATAATACATCTATTCCTATAAACTGTTTTGTAAAGACCTTAAATCCTTGCAGTAATATTTCTGTGGGGTTTTAATATGGAGTCAGTTATAAAAACAGCATGAAAACATAACTGTTTTATAAGGAATGATTGGGGAGGTGTTTTTTTTCCCATCAAGATTACTTTGTTGATGTGACTACATAAGCACAGATGTTCTTCAAAATGCTGTAATAACATGGGAAGGCCAAAAGCAATTTTAAACTATACTTTTAATACAAATTTTCTAGAATTTTTTAATACATCTCTGTGGATTTTTCACAGAGAACAGAAAGTCCAGAACACCATCAAATGTTTTGACAGTAGACTTTTAAATGGGAAGGCTTCTAGGAAAATTACTCAAGACACACATCTAAACATTGGTAAAGATCAAGTCTAAATTACTGCATGTTTTTTCACTGTTTTTCAATAATGCAAAAATATCTTTTTTTTGTCTTGAGTGGAAAAATAGTGTATCTCCACAGTGTAGATTTTTTTTCTCCTGAATTCGTAATGACAGTCATTGTTGTTGTACCCTGCAGTGTGTTAGGCAGTATATAAAAAAGATGACCAGTTATTAGTGGTGCCATTGAAATAGAAGTGTTGCTGGAGTCAAGGGGTTTCCAACATTTTATTCTATCTGGGAATCTGGCCCTCAATTTTAGTCCTCAGGGAACTCATATTCTTAAACTAAAAAGACCACAGCAGATGAGAGGGATAGATATCCCTACATCATAGAGGAAATTAAGGATTATAATAAGGCATCACAATTTACCACGTGGCTTATTTAACAGTCCTGCAAGCTCATGGGAAAAAGTCATGATGGATTTTAAGATGTTTTTCCAAAGGTACATTTTTCTTATCATGGCAAGACATACTGTTTAAATTGGCTTAATTATTTTTTCTTCAGATATATGCAGTTCTCTTTTTTTAGTCTTTCCTCTGTTTTTTTCTTGAAGTCTCACTCACTCACTCACTCACTCACTCACTCACTCACTCACTCACTCACTCACTCACTCACTCACTCCTTGTCCTCCTGTCTCTTCCTGTGCTCACCATTGCCTCTTTCCTCATATATGAGATGAGCTAGAAGGGTGAGTCAGGGTACGAGCATGCCAAGGCTCTACATGCACAGCAGGAGAGCCGAGTGCTTCTTGAATAGAGTACAAAGAGCTGGCAGTGTCTCACGTGTGGTATGAGCTATTGTAACACTTCATTTTCCTCTTCTTTACATGAGAAAAGATGCATCAATAGTTCATTACATTATTTAATCATTAGGCATCATTCCAGGTGACCATGTCTTTTTTTTCCCCTCAAAAGTAATCAGCACAACCTTCTGCTGTAAATAGAGGGTATAAATTGGTGGTTATAGCTATTTTCCCTCACAGCAGAACAAATAATGAGGCATAAGTCTTTTCCACCCCTGTCGCCTTATTGGAACAATAACAAGATGAACCTTTGGGCTTCTAAGGTTATAAATCATTTAAATAGGAAACAAGACCCGTGTTTTTCCTAATTTATCATATTGTCATTTATTATAGATACTCCTTCATCTAAACTTGCCTAGCACTATATCTTGTTCATCTTCTTAAGGCAGCTTTCTCAATTGCTGTTATGCATCTTACATTTCTGCATTTACTCATGGCTATTCTCACATCAACTTCCCCAACTTTGTCACTCCCACTACCCCCTCTCACCTCCTGCCTACTGCTCCAGTGTTTCCTTTCTGCCAATCCCACCTCCATATTCTAGTCAAATAATATCTTAGAATACTTTCAGATACTAAAATTGTTGTGCTGAAATGCATTTTTCAGCCAAATTCAGCCTTTCTTATCTTACCTAACATTTAAGCAAGTATTACATTCTTAATAATTGATGCAGATTACCTGTCACACTCATCTCTGTTCTTTATAGCTTTGTTTTCTTCTAGAGATCATTTTTCTTTTTTTTTTTCACTAGGGTAAAATTTACTTAAATCATTTATTTAAAATCTGATTGTGTGAACATCTGAAGATTTAAATATAGAAGGTTTCAAGATGATTGCTTGATTTTATTTCAAGTTATTATTAAATTGAGCTCCTCCTTTTCTTACTGGAATGTTTCCAGCAAGATACTAACTGATTGTCTTTTGAATGCACAATCTTCTATTTTTGATTCTTGAAACAAACTATACTAGGTCATCATTCATTTTTTACAATGATGAAAATTTCTGAGTAAAAACTGATATTGTTAAATAATTTCATAAATGAGCTTGAAATCCAAAAAAACCCATGAAAGCTAGGACACTGTAGTTCTTATATTTGTCAAGTTTTTTCACTAAGGAATATTAGGAATACTTTGAAATTTTCAGCTTTTTGAACAGTAATGGTCATTCCTAGATGCAGGATGAAACCTGAAAAAGAAGTAAAATTGAAGTTCTGCCTTTCTCTGTGAAAATAAACAGCACAATCCTTAATGTCAAAAAACTTACTTCTTAAAGATGAGATATAATTAATTCAACTTTTTAAAACATTTTACAAATGATAATTCTTACACTATGTAATCTAAAACTTTATATTCTCTACCTATCTAGAAATCAATAAAAATTACTGAAAGTAGCTTAGTATCAAAATACCATTTTTAAAATTCAAATATGTTCTCCTTGGTGCGTTGTACTTTGAGAGCAAATGTTTTCAGGTTTTAGTGTTTGTTCTAATGTAAGAAAAAAATGCATAAATGCTGCAGAACTAGGACAAATATGGGTCTATAAATAGCAATCAGTCTCAGTGAAGCACAGCAACTTAATCTCCATTTGCAGCTATTCTGAGCACAAAGTTAGGTTGAAGGACATGAAACTTGTTTTGGTTCCTACTGTCTTCCCATCACTGTTGTCACTCCAAGCATTGCCCTGTTCTCCACTTGTCTTGTACTTCTCTAATCTCTCAAATTTATCTCTCTATATTATTCTCATCCTTGACATCTCAGATTCTTACTTTCCTTCCTCTGATGCTCAACAGAGTTCTCCTTGAATTTTCATCCTTCTCATCTACTGAGAACAGATCTGTTATCCTTAGGCCTCTTGAAAGGAGCACAGAGAAAACACTTTTTTAAAAGGTAGGGATATCTTTATACTTGCTGAATTTTTCCGAATAAAATGAAATAGGTTTAGCTAGAAGAACAGCTGTTACTTTTTCCTAATCCTGCTAAACCAGACAGAGCTTCTTTATGGCATATAGGAACAAAACATATAGAACTATAATTGAATATAGGACAGAGAGTATAGAAATATAATATATATATAATAGCACATAGGAGCATAAATCAAACTATGATTGGGAGCTGTTAAATAGGTATGTCACCCTTGATCAATACAGCTCTCATATGAAGCTTCAGTCTAGTACAGTCTTCTGGGGTTGAGTCACATAATTTATCAGAAAAACAGTAGCATGAGTGGAAAGAAAAGGGGCCTCCTCAGAGTTGCTTTTTGTGTCATTCCAAACCATTTTCTTGAAAGGTAGCAGAGCTGATTCTCAAAATAGAATTGGCAAGAGTCCTCAGCTTAGACCTCATAAACACTCTGATATCTCTCAGAGCTTAATACCCCCTAGAATATGATTTAAGTCTTCTCTCTGAGGCAATTGGTCTTAGGATGTATGAACCAGTCTCTGGGGGATTTAGGATGATGCATTATTATTTTCCAGAGTCACCTACACAGCACCCTGAGGTAAGATGCGATATGTCTAATGTCATACAGACAAGCAGTGTCAGAGCTAGGATTCAAATTGTTTCCCAGACATATTTCTGATCCCTTTAGGCACAGAAGGCTGTCAGTCTCAAAGACTGTTTCTCAAAGTGGTCAGAGCTCCACCAGTCACTAAGCAAGAGATTTCTGTATGCATTCTGTCAGAGGCAGATAAGGAGCCAAGCAGCATTAATGGGATCAGTGGTATCCCACAACTCTATGGTGCTGGTTTCTGCCTAGGATGGCATGGAAAGAAAGGGAGTGGGAGTGGGTTTCTCAGTATTCTGTGAATTGTGTCTGGGTACAATTTCTGTGCTGCGTCTTGAACTGATGTTCTCTTATGATGTTTCCAAGCACACTGAATAGTTTGGTGGCAAGTGGGCGTGACTGACTGCAGATTGTCCTTCAGACAGAGCCTGAGCAGTCCACAGAGCATGCAAGGACTTGAGGAACCCCTGCGCTCATCTATCCAGTGAAGGACAGACAAACTAACACTGCAGAAAACCAACTGCCTTTGTTCAAGGGATCAAACTTGTACTTGATGCCTGTTACATGCATCTAGAGCAGCAGATAACAACCTTATCTGCATCATAGAAAAGTCAGGGAGTACAAGATCAGCCTGGTTTGTTATCTTGGAGTCCATGCTACTGCACAGAGACAACTAAAATGATTATGAGAAGGGGAAGGCATTATCCTTCCCAAGACATCACTACTTAACCTGATACTCTCTGTATTGTTGTTTCATGGTTTGCTGCGGATTTTTACTGCACCTCCTTTAGGACTCAGGACTGCTGGGTGGCCAGCCGTAGATGAAAGCAGACCTCCAGGAAGCAACACCACCCAGAATTAGAAAGCTGACAGGGAATAAAGACTTCACAGAGGCAGTTGCAGGGTTGGACAGTGAGGAAAAAAGAACTCATCAGCTACAAAGTTTATAAAAGAGAAGTGTTGGGGAGGCAGTGTCCCAGAACAAGCTGACTGATTCAGATCTGAAGGAAAGTCATTAATTTATAACAGGGGATAAGCTCAGTTCTTGTATTGTCTTCATGTAGGGTCCTGGTTAGACACCATTTTGCCTTAATCAAAGTTTCTTGTACCCACTATCTCTCTCACAACCCTTTACCCAGGACCCTTTGTAAGAAGAAATGGGCTGAGCATAGGTGCACCAAATGCACCTCACCAATGTAAATATTAATGTTGCCATGTTCTCAGTTTAACAGCATAGTCAAGAATTTTCAAAGCCTTAACCAGTGCTTTGTTAGTAGTAGAATTCATCTGATTTTCTTTTCTTCTATATGCGTGTTCTTCAGCTTTATGTGGTTTTCCTGTAAGGAAACAGGCTCTAATTTGTATGCTGCTTGTGAAGCATGACCTTGGTGTGTCTTGTGTATTGATTAAGACAGAAGAGATACCTAAGTGTTTCAGCTCTAGCAGATCATTTCAGTATTATGTCCACTTTAAACAGCTTTAATTTGGTTTTTATATAAATATCACACTGCTAAATAGGGTTTTTTGTCTGTCGGTGCAGTTTGGCCATGCAGGACAGCTTGCAGTTAGCTCATGTGCTGTTCTGGAGCTCTGAAGGCACAGCTGGCATACACAAACAACCTTTCTATCCCTGCCTTCTTCTGTCTACCAGAAAAGTTAGCTCTGTTCGCTTTGCCACCCTCCTCCCATGTAGAAGTGGCAGATGAAAAAAATTAATTGTAGGTGAAGATAAAAAAGCCCATGAGCTCTTCTCTGAAACCCTTTTTCTTTCCTAAGGCCAGAACTCCATACTAACCCAAGAAACAACTGCACCTTGTGAATACAATCAAACCTTTACTAAATAACCTTCAGTCATTTTCACCATGTAATTACTTTACTATTAAGTATTATTTTTGCTGTTGTTAGAAAATACTGTGCTACACTGTCAATGACAATTTATTTCTGTTTAACCAGTCAACCTGAGTTTTGGAAGGAAAGTGTTATATGTGATCAGAAACATCACTCTGATGTACAAAGTTGTCTTTGCCTTTCTTAGAGGCATTAATAGAGTGATTCTGGGGTGGGCACAGTTTCCCTCTAAATGCACATGCAGGTACACACTAAGATAAGTGATATCTGCAGTAATGGAGCAGCATCAGAACTGCTGTCCTTGATATGCTTGTGTTGCTTGAAACAGAGATAACTGAATAGAGGCTATTATTTTGGTGTGTTATATACCTGTGAAAGAGAAGGTTGAGAGAAGGAAGGGGAGCAAAACCTGCTTCTGAATGCCATTGTCCCCCAAATGTCCCAAATGTACAAGGACATCCTAAAAGAACACTAATCCCGTGACTAGTCTTCAAGATTTTAGTGGAACCACTGATGCTCAAAATTAAACATGCCCTTAGGAGCATGTCTTCCTGGAGTAATGCTAGGAAGCAGCATCTCCCATTGGCTGCTGACAGCCATCTCTTTCTCACCCTGTGTGCCTCCTGATCATGCAGAAAAATGCTTTCTGTGAAGCAATGATGTAATTCAGTCTCATAAAAAAAAACAGCCCTTGAGAAAACAACCACAATGATTTTACATCACACAAAAGTGATATATAACAACCTCATAAGTCAACATTTTAACTTTCATTTACACCATCCTGTTGCAGCAACAGTGAGGTTTTTAAGCTTTAAAATAAACTAAAATGATGCTATATCACATCATTAAAGCTGTCATTAAATCATTGCTAAAATATTGGTTTTGTTCCATGTTTTGAAAATACATAATGTAAAAAGGAATGAACAGTAGGTTAATAAAGAGAATAAAGAAAGCTCCCACAAAGAGAAGGGAGGGTTATGTAAGGGAACCCTGTGCACCCCCTGAAATGTCCGTGCATCTAAGATATCAATCTGTCACAGGCAGTATAGGCTGACCTTGTTCACTGGGTAAAGCTGAAATGGAAAATTGAACTGCAGCTTTGGGATCATAGGGGTAGCCAAAGGTCATCCGCCACTCAGGAGCTGCCAATGCATATTCCCTGCTGACTTCGCCTAATCCACGGCTAGCTGCTTTCAGTCACCTAGATAGGATCTCTACACTGCAGCAACGGCCTCCTTCAGGGGAGCATCTTCCTGAGTAATTTTCTGCAAAATACTGTTTCTTTTGGACACATCTTAAATGTTGTTTAAAATAATGAAAGGAAATAAAGTGTTTTGAACACTGAACATGTTTTTCCGGTTTATAAGATCATATATATCTGACTGTGCCCTATTCTGAATTCCTGCTAAGGAGTAAATTCACCATTACAAGCAGACCTGAGCAAAAAAGACACTCAAGGATAAGGGCTTGAACTTCCAGCTTTCTTTAAGATGCTGTGCTGATCTCATCACTGCCCACAGTGCAGTATGGCATCAAAACATCCAGCAGTGCTTTTCACAAAACTACAAGACAGTCCAGTTGTAGAAGTCTGATTTCATTTTTACCAGGATAAATGGATTTTTAAGAATTTTCCAGTAACAGTCTCATTTCCTCCTTAAAGAGGATTCTGTCAAATCAATACAAAGGAATAAAACTGTGAAGTCATATCTGCTCTAAGTGTAGGCTATCTGTTGATCTAGACAACACACAGATTATATATTTACAACCAGGCCATTAAAGAAAGTAGAAATACATGGTATCCAGCATTAGACATGTGTTGCCAGAGTTCCTTGGTCTGAGCACTGCAGCCTGTTAGAGCTTTATCCCCTTGTGCGTCAGAAGGACTTGCATCTTCATAAACTGAAACCACATTCACACACACACATACACACTTTTTTTTCTCTCTTCCTATTTATACCTCTTAGATTCTTTGAAGTACAAGGTCTGATCTTTTATTATATCAAGCATGAATGTATCTTCTACATTTAGCAACCTGAAAAAAACTCTTTGCACAGGTGCATCCTAAACCATTCTGGCTTCTAGCTATTGTTATCTATCCTAGTTTTCTTCTAAATTGTATGGCATAGTGTTTCCTAGAGACATTTGAATGTTGTCTGTTTCTTATTTTGTTCTTATTTCAAATTAATTTCGGGTGTTTCTTTGATATTATTAATATGTTGATGCTTCCTACATATCCTGATTAGAATAATTTGTTTTTCATATTCTAGTGTCTCTAGAGCTCTGCACTTCATGTAATCCTTTACATGTGTCTATTGCAAATGCAATATTACTATAAGATCAAAATAATAACTATGAATATTTGCATTAGGTGCTATACACCTATGAACTGAACTTTAATTATTCACATCTCCACAGCATTTGGGAGGAAAACGGTGACATCTCTGTACTTCTTGTAAAAACTTCTAAGCTCTTTGAAGTCTTTTGAAAGATATTTTTAGATGAGGGCTCAGTTTCTGTCAGTGACAGGTATAAAAGGAAAGCGACTGTGCATGTGTTGTGTGTATGCATGTGCATCCATAAACAAACTTATTTAAGAGTTCTCAATTTCCCAGCAATATTGATTGCTGAGGTACTGATTATCAATTAGGATTGTCTGTCACAGAGAGAATATTCATTACTTCACAAAGATGCACAGAGCTTCTTGGGGTTTGACTCAAAATATCTGAAACTGGTTTGCATAACTTCATGAATTAACATAAATATCTCAGGACTGTAGTTTAATTATGATACAGGTATGATTTTAGAATGCACATCACTCAAAATGGAAATTGTTTAGCATAGCAATAATTCTCAGGAAGAAGAAAAAAAGCTGTTCAATAAGTACTTCTGTTCTGGGGAAAAAGCCAAATGCTTTAGTGACATCACAGGATAAGGAAAAGCATTTTCTGCTTCAGTTGTAACTAGAGGTTAAACAGAAGCTACTGAAGTTCAACAATTTCAAGTTACCATCTGTAGTGACCTTGCATCTAAGAGCCTTGAAATCAAGGATTTCTCAGGATTATTGCTAGTGATTTTTTTATTTTCCTTGGAACAACTAGAGAAATTCTATAAGCATTGGAAGATAATTGCTGTTATATCATTATCTAAGAAGAGTAAACAAGCCAGCATGGGAAATATAACCTTACAGGAAAAGCAATACAATAACAGTACCTCAATTAAGAAAGTATTAACCAAGGTTAGTATAACAAAAGATAATCAGAAAGAGAAAAGAAAAATTATTCCCTTCAAACACAGTTTCATTTTAATAAGAAAAATTTCTTTTTATAAATAATGTTCATATTTTATATCGAAAATAATGTGAGACAAAGATTTAGCATTGTTATCTATTTTTGTATGAAAAATGAGGAAATAAAAATTTAGCAGTAAATCAAAAGGGCTAAGTACTACCTAGATAACACATCTCAAACATAAATGTAGAAGGAATCTTCTGCTATTCTGAAGAGGTCAGTCTCCTTTTAGTTACTATATAGGGAATAAACATATATAAAAAAAGGTTTCAGTTGACACAGAAATTAGAGTACTGATAAATGGTGAAATAATTTGTACCCTTTATAGAAAGCAAAATGCAAATAAGGTTTTCAGACTTTATGCACAGATCTATATGAATCCATAGGTAAAGTCCTTCCATTGCTTCAGTCTGTAATGTTGGTAAAATTCCCAAGTGAACCTGTACCCATTTGAAAACTACATGAAGAATATTGATACAGGAAGAGTATAGAGAAATTTCATAAAATGTTTAAGCAGGTGAAAAGCAAAATATATGTTAAAAGACTGAGGAAGATCTGTGTATTCTCTTTATAAAATAAAACCTAAAGCAAAATTGTCCGTGTCAGTACTGAGAGATGGGTAACAATCATTTATTCTGAACAACATTTGGACAAGAACTAACCTCAGGGAAGCCCTGAAATCTGTATTATGTAAGCAATAATGATTGCTGAGATTGTTTTGGGTTTATGAGCTAGGAATTTATGAAAACCTGTATCTTGGCCAAGATACCATCACAGAAAACAATTTCTAAAACGAATACATGAAAAACCTAGAAGATGATACTGAAGACCAGGTAGGAGTGAACTGTTCATTGTGTTGGACATCATTAAGGAAAGAAAAAGATATTCCATGTAGTTTAATTCCTTGATGCTGAAATCTCATCATGTTTTGAGAAATCCTGTATATTTTAAACATTTTATTTTTGGTTTCCTATACTAACAAGAAAAAAAAATCTGATTTAATTTTTTAAAAAATGTTTTCCTGAGAAATGGGAGACATAGAATGGAGATCTTCTTCTCGGGGTGAATAGTGAGAAATTAACTTGGTCCAGAGGATAACACTTTGCTGGAAGTATTCAAATTGGCATTTCTTACAAACATCAGCAGTACACAACACAGAATCCAGATACAACCTTTGTCTTAGGTTAAACCTTTATCAAACTCTTCAACTAGGATGTCTTAAACTTTTTATCTCTGTGTACTGGTATACAATAAAACATTTTTAAAACTTTATATAAATGGATCTCAGAATATTTTACAAACATATTCTTCTGACATTAGAGAGATATGTGTAACTCTTGACTCATTTTACATGAGGGGATACAAAGTATGAGAGAAATTAAGTAATTTTCTTGATATCTTGGAGGAAGGCAATGACAAATCTGGGACTAAATAGCAGTGCCTGTGGTACTGATGTGAACTGCTGCTGCTGGCTGAAAATTCTATGTATCTGGCCAGCACAACAAGGAAACTATGGCTTATCCTCCTCAAAAATCTGGTTGTTTCCTTGATTTCCTTCTGGTTAGTCAGAATTATAAGTAATTTGTTTCTTAACTCAGTCCAAAACTGCACACACCATTTATGCATCTGTGCCTTATTTTTTATTATTTATTATTTTCTTTTTCTAGAGGATTCAGGCCAATTCAAAGGTTACACTTTTTTTAGATAAATCTTCCAAAACAAATGATTTTATATCTGGCCTCTGATTTAGTTAAAGAGGCCCTTTGGCAACAATCCCTAAATATTGAATTTAAAACCACTTTAACATTTATAATCTCAACTGAACCCAAATAATAGGGTTCTGTCCTGAAATTCTAGGCTAATGTTGAAATAAATTGGCTTTAATTTAGCATCACAAGCTCATTTGTAGTTTCTGTGTCTCTCCTTTAGACTGCATTCTTGCCTTGAAAATATATGTTGAAAGACATGGTAAGGTTTGTTTGTTAAGCAATTGAAATTGCCAAATGTCAGAAAGCAGTAACTAATTTAGAGTAAATGCTTCAGTTTTAAAGGAAGTCATTGCAAGTGGAGTAAATCATACAGTGGAATTAAAAATCTTTCTTAAAACGATAGGAATAATTTTACTATCAAAATAGTCTTTTGACTGTTTTATAAATAGTAGTATGGGCTGAAGAATTAAAAATTGAAAATGGTCACTAATGTTGGTGGTGAAAGACAAGGACTGTAATGATAATGTTAGAATAAGAAAAAGGTGTACATCCTTTTTTTACAATTGTTTTACTTTAAATATTTCATGTTCATAATTGAGTATCCATTGTAACAATAATAATGTCAAGACACAACACAGAAGCTAAAAATTCTGTGGCATTTTGTCTGGTTGGTAAAACTCTTTTTTATTTATCTTTCTGACAGTTGTAGTGACATACCTAGTATCATCTGTAGCTGGATCTTCTCTTACCGAACCGCCAGCAGGAAGTGAGCTGTTCCAAAACTTACTAACAGTAGTATGAGCAACATGATGTCATAATGAAGCTTGGTAGAATATTAGAATAATATGTCAGATGTCAGACCTGGAACCATCATTTTTGCAATGGCCATAAGCAGAATATGGCATTTTTCTAACCGAGAATACAGCAGGCACTTTGTTCCTCCAAGGATTGCTCATGTAACTGCAATCTTCTGATTTAAACCCTCACAAGCATGGCTGGAACAGCTTGTGGAATAAAGCACATTGATTAAATAATTCAAAGTACTGTAGAGGGAAATGATGTGTAATCCCTGTTCTTGTAATAACTCTGCTTGAGATCAGGCAAGGTGGAGCACGGCAGCAGATAGAAATGCTCAGTCTATTAAGGCCCAGTGCTGGGAGGTGCAGAGCTTCTCTTGAAGCTCTCACTGGATTTGCAGTGCGTGAGCAAGTCCCTGGAACAAGCTTTCACTTGCCAAATATAGACATACAGCATTTTTGCTCAGGACATTTATATTAGTCTTCTCTGCATTCTATACATAGCTGCTGCTCCTTTTTATGGCTTGTTCTCTGAGGGGGGTATTCACACCATCTAACTACTGGCATCTAACTTGCGGACCTAAATTAAGACTGTGGGCTCCATACTTAGTGTTGCTTCAACAGGCAATTCAGAGCTAGTCAGCCCTAAATATCTGCTATTTGAAAAAGGTGACAAGCAACTAGAGTAAATTGTAGTAGAAGATCTTTATTATTGTAATGGAGATTGTATCAAAATACCATACCTGGATGAACATACACATTTTAATCAAGATATAAAATTGTAAATAGCAGGTGTCAAATATCAGAGACAGCTCATGTTGCTAAAGGTAGATTGATGGATACATATACGTGTAAATACATGTTTATTTATATGTGATATGTCTGTGATAATTGAGGTTTTACGCACTCACTGCTAAGCTTTGAAACACAAGTTTTATTTCAGAAAATGAAGTTTAAATCAGTTGGTAATATTGTCATTCCTTTTAGTTATTTTGCTGTGTTTTTTAAGGCTACTCGTCTTCTTTGTAAATGTTTTCTTGTGTGTTTGGCTTTAAAATGTGTTGTGCACAGTTTTTAACAACAAAGCCATCACTGAGGTCAATGAGAGCTGCCGAAGTGCAGTGTCTCTAAAAATTAGCCCACCTTTATGCAAACCTTTAGGTTATGGGGTTTCTCATTACAGGTCTACATCCAGATCTACAGTTTATAATAAGCAGTGATAGTGAGCTCATGGCATGCATGACAGAATTAGGACATGGGGTTGTCCTCAACAGCAGCAGACAAACAGAGCCCTGGGATCTACCTACTTCTTCTGTCTGCCAGGTGACAAGTGGCAACAAGGGGCTGGGGGGGGTCTCTGGGGAACAACAGTAGGGGCATGAGGGATGAGAGGGAATTCAGAGGCCAAATAGGAAAGGTAATGCACAAGAAATTAAAACGAACAAACAAGCAAACCAACCAAACAAAAACCCAACCCAAAAAAAAGCAAACACCCCCCACACCCAGTTTTTGGTAAATCCTATAATCTGGGAATATAAAGCATATTATATAAAGATTAAGGTCAAAGTTCTTCTTACTCCAATTTCAGCCTTCTTACATGAACAGAAGAGGGTCAGATATAGGTAAGCTGTAGTTACTAAGGAAAATTCCAGGTCAGACTGGGAGAGATCTGGTGAATTTAAGTGGTCTGGATCCCATCCTTACTACTGAGATTTTTAAATGCAGAAATGAGAAACACTATGAGGTACTATTCTCACACAGAGTCACCGATGGTGAGGTCAGAAGGGACCTCCAGAAGTCTGATGCAAGCCACTTTTTAAAAAAAGGCCAGTTGTTCAGAACCATGTGCAAATGGCTTTCTAATTTCTCTGTGGATAAAGACACCACTGTCTCTCTGGGCAAACGCTGCTGGTGCTTGCTCACCCTCATAGATAAAAAGCCTTTGTTGATGTTAAAAGGGAGCTTCCTGCGTTTTAGTTTGCGCCCATTGCCTTTTGTCCTGTCATTGGGCACCACGGGAAAGAGCCTGGCTCCATCTTCTTTACATCCTTTCTTTGCATATTTGTACATATTTATGAGACCCTTGCCAAAGCTTCTTTTCTCCAGGCTAAACAGTTCCAGGTCCCTCAGCCTGTCCTCTTATGAGAGGTGCTGCAATCACCCTTGTGGCCCTTTAGAGAACTTTCTTTAGTAGCTCCACATGTCTTCTCCCGGGGAACTCAGAAGTGGACATAACACTACAGGTGTGGCCCTGCCAATGCTGAGTAGTGGTTTACAAGAATCCTGTGAAGATAGGAATCTAAAAGATTATGAAGATATCCAGTACCCTAACGACTGGAAAAGAAAATAGATCACACAAATAAACACAGAAAGAATCTGAGTTAATGCAGTAAGTTCAATCTTTTGTTGTTACTTAAGCCTTGTGTATTTGCCTTTCAGAAGAGAATAGCACTCCTTCAAGGCAGCGTAAGTTTCTTTTGTCTCAGATTTCACAAGTTTAAAAAGTAAAGTAGAGTTTAAAAAAATGCTGTGATGTGGAATAACATTGGCACACCCATGATTTATTCAGGAGGTTTTGAAAGTGTTCAAGAATATGGGAAAGATGTATTAGGGTTTCTTGTTTCTCTTAAGAATGCCGAGAGAGGAGTCCTGCCTCAGTGTGGACCTCTGTTGTATCTATTCCCTTAGGCTAAAAGCCCTGCAACCACTGGTCCTCCTTTATGTTCCTGTCCTGGACTGCTTCAACTGCTCACACCAGCCATGTATTTTCCCTCGAAAGCTATTCCTCTTGATGCAAGCAATCAGACGCTGCACCCATTGTCATCTTTCCATATGTCTGCTCTCCATCTTACTTCCCAAGGAACTGCTTGAGTTCCCCTCTTTAGTCAACACTGCTTACAAAAGTCCTCTCAAATAACCTTTCCCTCTTATTCTTCGTTCCATGTTCCTTCTCTCTTGATCCTTCAGTAGCAGTCATTATGATATAAACATACAACTTGAAAACTGTTAACCAGTATTTTGGCCTCAAATTTTGTTGAAAAATACTAGAATGTTAGAAAACTCATGATTATGTCTGTACCAGAGACATGTATTTCTGCAAGTAGCCATATAAATTTTGTATTTAAAATCTATACTGTGATATAATAAATTTTAAAATATTCAGAGCATCTGGACAAACCTAAGTCACAAATGCAGAGAACAACTTAAAATCATCTAAATTCCATCAGACAGTTACAAAGGATTTGCCATTTTATGCATATATTCTCTTTTTAGAGGCAGATCATTTTATATATATATATATATTAAATAGCAAACAGAAATAGAATGTGCAGTATTTTTTCACATAAGATTTTAAATTTCAGGAAACAACCTCATGGGAAATTTGAGACTAGGAATAAAAGTTGCATTAAGTCTTAATTGGTTTATTTCCAGGTTTTGTAGATATTGACCTGGGATTCAAATAGGGCACATGCATTTGTTTTTTGATTGTTTTCATTTTTCAGTCACAGATGTTCATTTGGGTCCATTTGTCTTCTAAAATACAAAAGATTTTGTCACATCTGGCTACTCCAAAAAAGAGCATCCCTAAATGAGAAAGAGTCAAAGTCATAATGTGATTTAATACCAGTTTAATTATTTCAGATCTATTCAGGGATGTAAGGGCATACTACTACTACTATAAAGTGCTAAAATAAGTGTATCCTACAGAAATCTGTTTCAGTCATTGTGCAATACTGCCTTGCACAAACCTTCATTATTTGCAATATAGTTGAATAACGATTGATCAAATGCTTAGTAGTTCATAGATCTATGTGGTCATCTGACTCCTAAATTTGAATGAAATAGAGCTTTGTCCTTGCTGCTAACAGAGAGGATTTCACTTGTGGGCTTGTGGATGAAAGTGGCTCACTGAATCATCATGGGTGATGTGATAACAAATGTAGGAGGTCAAAAACGTCTGCCTAGAAATTTCTGAATCCAGT
This sequence comes from Orthonyx spaldingii, assembly GCA_013397795.1. Lineage (NCBI taxonomy): Eukaryota > Metazoa > Chordata > Aves > Passeriformes > Orthonychidae > Orthonyx > Orthonyx spaldingii. Next base: position 711,202 of record VZTJ01000801.1, read on the forward strand.
GTCTTATAATTGAAGTACAATATGCTTGCAATGGAAAAATGTGTTTTCCTTTTTATCTTGCATCAGTATTTTTTAATAGACTGGGGCAAGGAAGGTCCATATCAGTCATTTAATGGAATTGATGAAGTACTTTTTTTTTTTTTTTTTGGCTTCCTTAGTGCAATGTTCTGGTTTTTGTACTAGTGGCATAGTGGTCTAGTGGTCACTGAGAGAAGAATGATAGTGAAGTGTTCAGCTCTACATTTATATACGTTAAGAATTTTTATGGCCCAAGTTTTTGTCAGTGATATTTATTTCTAGGGAGAAGCTTCCTACTCAGTAGCTATTATGTAAATCTTCCTGGTTAATCACCACCTGACATTTTGCTTTGACTGATGGGCTGTTGCCTTTGCTGAGCTGATGTCTGTAACTTTCCTTCTCAGTGTCACTTTGTTTGGACAAATCTTACCATGAACAAAGACACTGCAGGAAGAATGTACACATTGGAAGAGTATAAAATAGCCATTTTTGGCTATTACGCACAACAGAAAATCTAGACCAAAAAAAAAGAAAAAAAAAAAAAAAAAAGAAAGGAAAATAAGTATTAATATACTTACAATCCCCTGTAAATAATGCAGCAAGTCTGTGCTGGCCAGACAGCCTCCACTGCTAATCCTCAGTGGTGCTGACATGCCATCTTTATGCCTTCTCATGTCAGTGTTTTTGTCTGGGAATCACAGAGATGCCAACTATCCCTGTCTCAAAAAACTTACCTCTGCCTGTCATTTTACCCGTCTTTTCTAACTCAGTACTTTTTCACAGCTTTTTCTCACAACTTAGCATTTTTCTCAGAACTTTGAGGCAAGATTATACAACCATGTTATGTCAAAAGCAGTCCTTGATGAGAGGAACTCTAGGAGAGAGGTTATGCACCAGTGACATTGGGAGATGGACGCTATTTACTGAGGAAAGCTTCCTTGATTTTAAGTAGGAAGGATGAAGTGCTATTCATCCTGGACATACAATAGTCAGGCTTATGTGAAATTAAAATGGCCAAAGCCTCACTTCTGCAGTGGCTAAATTTTAGAGTGAGGCTCTGAAGAAATGGAGGAATAAAAGTAAAAGTATCTCTCAGCTTCCCCTCAAACCATTGCCCTCAGTGCACCATGTATTTCAGAACCCTCACTTTTTCTACAAATTCTCCTCAAAGAACTTAACCATCAAACATTTGAGCCTCCCCTTTCTAGGAGATTTGAAGACCATCTGCTCAGGTTTAGACAACACAGTAGTTAAAATGCTGGCATCCTTCCTGCTCTAGCACTTTCATGGCTGTTGCAATCAAAGGAGGCGAATAAGAGATAACACCTCCACGTGTGTGAGGTGAGGGAGGAATGCTGAACACCGACAACATGGTAATGAGTAGGAGAATGTATAGATGGAGAAAGGAAAGACTTAGTTGCTGTAGCAGAATATCAAGTGAGAGGCAAATGAAAATAGCCTGTCCAAAACTGAAAGAAAAGGAATTCAAATTCCATCAAGAAAATGAGAAAGTGGGAAAATGGAAAAGGTCGAAAATAAATGGACTGAATGCTGTAACTGTGCCAAGAATTCTTCTGAGGGGGTCCAGAGGGATGAGAGGTGTTCACCTAGAAGAAATGAAATGTCTAAAGAGGCCATAGATTCTGCCTAGAAATTAAATGAAAAAAAAAAAAAAAGTAAGAAATAAAATGTCCCAGTATAAAATATTTGTACTATACCATCATTATCATGCCAGAAGAGTAGGTTTTTTACGTGCAGTATAATTCAAGATAAGGAAAGATAGGCTAAGATATGTATGTAGAAGCACATAGAGATAGGTATCAGAGATTGAAATCGTCACTGAATATACAGCAGGTAAAATTCACATCAGGCAGGATACCATCTGTCACAGTTAGGTTTCCATGGGATGATTGGAAATAGATGTCAACAGCTTCCTGGTTAAAACTATCTATTTGAATATTCAAGAAAAAGTGTTTCTCTGCTATTATAATCACCATTTCAGTTTACATTTTTTGCATGTAGACAGTAGAAATACATCAGTATATCCTTAAGAAGCTTTGTGGCACAACAATAAAGGGTTATGCTTTATTCTTGAAACTGATTTATTAAGTTTCAAATCCTTCCTAAGGCAATTTCCTTTTTCTGAATAAAGAGTATGTTAATCTACTAGTCTCAAGCTCTGTTTCTTTCTCTGTGCACTAAACCAAATATTGAGGCTATCATTCTTGTTTAGTTCCAGGAGAAGCAAAAATTTAAAATAAAGAGGGTTTTTTTAGATAAGCTCCTCAACCTTTATTCAGAAAAAAAAAATACTGGAAAGCAATTTAGTGGAATAATATCACAAATGTTTTATTAAATTCATTAAGCATTTAGACAAAACATTTTATTGTTCCTAGCTTTGTGTAGTCAAAAATATAAATTCAAAAAGTCTGTGTTGTGGTAATAAGATCCTATCAAGAAAAATCCTTCCCATTTGCAAACAGTGCTTTGATTGATCTGAATGAGGCAATATGGTGTGATACATGAATTAAATCATAAAATACTGCTTTATTTGGGGCAACTTTTGGGTTCATCCTGTGCTATGTATTTTAATAGGAACTGTGTACACAATTTCAAATAGAAAAAAAACAATTAAAATTAAGAAAGGGTTGTTTATGATGCCTGTGTATTTTTACATTACATATCAGCCAATTCATAAGCCACACATGCTGCATTTTTTGTTTTTCTGCCAACAACAAAAGTTACTAGAGCTTTTAGTTTACTCTTTTAGTTAAGCAACAATATATTACAGGATACTTTCTGCAATACAGTAAACTCAGAACTCCCCACTGATTGCAATTATTATAAGGTAGAAGCTGTGGATAGTTTCATTTAAAGTTCCATGTTTTCATTTAAAAAGGAAAAATAAAAAATATTCTACAAACCATTGCTACCAGGATAGCAGTGTATATTGAAAAAAACTGTTCCATTTTACTTTTCGTGTCTTTTTACTGTTAGTCTGACACTATTATTTATTCTGATAACCGTAATATACACTCATGCCTAAAGGTGGCACATCTTACATATTCTGGATGACTACCCAGTAATTTGGCTAATCTATTTCTATATGAGAGTATATTTTATATGTATATAGTTATTTATACATTATGTATTTGTCAGGTTTACTGGGAGGTTTCCCTGTCCCTGGCAGAGGGGTTGGGACTAGGTGATCTTTAAGATCCCTTCCAAAACTTAATGTTCTATGATGCTGTGATTCTATGTAAGAATAATACTTAGTGGTGTGCTTGGATTCCACATTATAGTTGTAGGATAAACTCTCCAAAACCATGGAAAATTCAAGGTCTTCTGCAGTTATAGTCCAAACTTTTTTTGATCTAGCAAGCAAACTTTAAAGAAGCAAAAGCTGCACTGTGGTGTAATTGCTGAAATGATAGATATAAGTCCAATTTCATTCCTGTTTGGACCGTAGAGTCATGTTCAGAGTAGAGGTTCAGTATTCTCCATGAGCTTTTGAATGATACCACTGTACTGGCATCAAGAACTTGTGAGTTCTTGACTGTCTTGGAAGGTACAAAATGTAAAAAGAATGAATAAAATTAAAGTGTGTGTGTGTGTGTGTGTATATGTATATATAATTTTTTAAGTCTAAAATTTACCAACTAAATTCAGAGCAGCTATAACACAAAAATGCACAGAAACTATGGCATAGAAGGTGGTTCCTGTAATAGTACAATATTGTGAAATGAGACTATAAAGCAAAGGAGAACATTAGCACATCACAGTATTCAGTAAATTCTTAAAAGTAGAAATCAACACACATCTAAGTGTGGAAGAAAATTAAGTCTTGATTGACAACAGGATAAATAACAAATCCAAATGACTAACAATAAATGTTATCTTTAATGGGAAAAAGTTAAAAAGTAGCTTTAAATTTCATCCCATTTAATACAGTTTAGTACCCAGAACAATAAATAACAGCTATTAATAAGAAAACAGTTTAAGCAAGTGATACACATAGAAGTTTTAGAAAACATATATACGTTTTATTTTGAGTGAACAAGGTCTTGTGTGATAAGATCTGAAAGATAACTACTGTAAAAAGAAACCAGTATCTTTTTTTATTTTCTCATGGAACCTTTAATGCTGACTTTTTATAGAATCATAGGAAGGATTGGGTTGGAAGGGACCTTAAAGATTGTTTAGTTCCTACTCCTCCCCCCACCACCACCATCATGGGCAGGGATGACACCCACTAGATCAGGTTACCATCTACTCTAGCCTTGAACACTTCAATGGATGGAACAGCTACAACTCCTCTTCTTGTTGTCCAGCTTTTCATCCACAAAATCCCTAAAGTCCTTCTCTTCAGACCTGCTCTCAATGAGTTCTTCTCACAGTCTGGACTCACGTCTGGGATTGACATAAATACATTACTTGTCATCAGGTTCTTGTAGGCCCTCTTCTCAAGTGTGTCCCTGTTCCTCTGGATGGCATCCCATCCTTCTGTTTTGTCAACTGCACTTCTCAGCTTCATGTCATCTGCAAACTTGCTGATGTCGCACTCAATCTCAATGTCTAAGTGGTTGATAAAGATATTAAAGAGCACCATTCCCAAGAAAGACCCCCAGGGACACCACTCATCACTTGCCTCCATCTAGATATAGAGCCATTGACCACAAATCTCTGGCTACATCCATCCAGCACATTCCTTATCCACTGAGTAGTCCACCCGTCAAATCCATGTCTCTCCAGTTTGGAGATAAGGATGTCATGTGGGACCATGTTGAAGGCTGAAGTCTAAGTAGATGACATCAGTCAGTCTTGCTTTGTTGTTTGACTTGTAACCACTTCCCTTTGATTTTTCTTCAGGGTTCTGGGGAAGTCACAACAGAAAATGGTAGGACAGACACTCTAAACATGATTATTGGGTTCCAACTGCAGTACATTAGCTCTCTTTGACAGGTGATTTCTTGATGTGGCATAAATATTAATATTTATGCTGTTATGGAACCACTATGTACTTTTGATAGTTTGGATCATAAACCTAGTCATCCTGTGTTTCTTTCATTCTTTCTCCTCAGACTGAGTGAAATTAGTGTTGGGCAATTTCTTCATACTAAAGAAGATTCAAGCATTGTCATCTTGTTTAAATCTAAGGGTATGTTAGATTGCTAGGATTTGGTGTGGAGATGTCAGTTGAAATATGAGTAGCATCTTGATAATGCAGAGTTTTACATCGTTGTGTTATAGTAAATATTCTGCTGACATCAGTCAGGACACTGATGAAAGAAAATTGCTTTTTCATGTCTGAAAGAGATAAAAAGTGAGGAGATAATGATGGCATTTGGGTATTTTGGCAGTCTTCCTAATCTAGAAAATTTGCCAGGCATTTGGATGATAAAAAAAAAATAATGTTTTCCTACATTTTCAGGTGTTTTGAGAAAATCTAATGGAAACCTTCCCAAATAAAAAAGATAAAGTCTAAAGTTCTTCTCGTAAAATACCATGTTCTTTTAATATCTTTTCTGATCTGAAACTTAGTAGCATAGCTCATGCTTTTGCTATCTTTAGACAAGACTAGTTAAATATTTTATTGTGGGTTAGACTGAAGAGATATTTGGTGAAGAACCCAGTGACAACTTGCTATTGAGAATATTAAATAGAAAAACTCCACAATCCACATATTGAATCTTAATGTTGCCTTTGGTGAATAAAGAACTAAATAATCTCTCCTACTTGGAAGAAAACTTTCTTCTTTTTACAATTGCTCTCTCAAATGTAATTTCTTGTTCTTTTCTGCACTACAGGATATAGACAAGTACCACAGTTAAGGGAATTCTTCTCTAATATGTAAATTTTTAGCTATTACAGTGGTTTTCTTTGAATCCTTTTTAATAAAACAAACATGCAGAGAAACAATCTAAAAAAGAAAAGTAAACCATAAACCCCCCAAAACATCATCTCCTTAAACTGCACCTACATTCAAGAAAATATTTCTTCCCAATAAACAGGATCAATAGTTTTTAATTGCTAAATAGTATAATAAAGAATAGGGCAAGAGGCTCTGTACCATATGAAAGTCTAGTTCTTTCACAGCTCTTAGGATTCATGTGAGATTTTTTTCCCTATTGTCATGGTTTAACCCCAGACAGAAATTCCAGGAATTCATGAAAGGAATTGCCAACTGTGATCCAGTAAGAGTAGATGCATTTGTATGAAATGATCAATGGAGCCGAGCTACTTCCTTGGGACATGTCCATGCGTACAGCAATAACCAAGTGAGGAGTCAGTATTAAATGCAGAAAGCCCACAGAAGACACTTAGAGATAGAAATTGTGTGAACACTAATATTCTTTCTCCTGAACTAAAATATCATACACTAGACTGTCCCATGATAATATCTGCTCTAAGTTCATGTTATTTCTTCAAACTAAATACAAACCAAAGTAAACTAAAAATACCTAGGCACCTCTAGACTCATAACTGAAGAAGTAAATGGCCACATTCCTGGAATACTGAACCACACAACTTTGACCTAGTTCATTACTAGAAAAAAAAATTGTTTAAGTCAAATTCTGACAAACTAAAGTTGTTAAGCAATTTCATCCTGCTTCATACTGCAGTTCAATTGTACCATAAAATCATAGCCACCACTTGCCAAGTCATTTCACCCTATCATAACTGCACAGCACGGGAGCACTGCAATTTCCAGCAATGGGCTGTCATCTGCTGCACTCCACCAAGCACACTCTGCTGTACCATGCCCCTGGCTGGCTGCCAGACAGCTTCAGCACTCCACAACACTCCATGCTCAGCTCATAACTCAGCCTACTAGTATCAGGACACCATAATGGACATCATTGTGTAAAGAAGGATTTAGCACAGCTGTAGCATGATGCATTTGACACTCTCATTGTGATACATTACCTTATAAAACCAGGAAGATCCACAAGAGGAGAAATAGAATTGGCTGATCAGATGAGAGTGCATCCCTACTGTTCTGCAAACCTCCGTATCATATTAAGATATCAGATTTCAAACTGAGTTTTGGAAGCTCAAAAATGTAATGCTGCATTTCATGTATATAAACACCATAAGATTCCTAGACCAAAGTCTGTCGTGTCTTATGCTCGTGTACTACTATTGAATTTACTCCGTGTGGTTAATGCCCAGCAGGTGTGCTAATTTCAGCAAAATGTTCTGTGTCAGGTTATGCAGCCCTCCATATGGGATACAATGTCACACTGCATGGGAGGAGACAAAATTCACCATGCACTGAGAAGTCTGTCTTGGTTCTCAATTCAATCTGATGATCTAATGAACTCGAAATAGGAGGCCCACCAGAAAGTAAAAAAAAAAACCCAACAAAACACATACTTTTTAATTCTGCTATGTGTGAAGAATGAAAATGGAGAGTTATCAGGTGATGAAAGTTGAAGATGACTTGAGCGAGTTTATGGGCAATGTGGCTTAACTAAACAATTGGCACCCAGACAGCTAGATGAGGTTTCACAGCCTAATATATCCAGAATCATCACCAGCAGATGAGCAGCTCCAGCCTCCCTTTGGGATGGGGCTGGATTTTACACTCTGCTCAACCTATCACACTGGTTGACCTCTGAAGGACAGGACTAGGCTTTTACTTTTGTCATCAATGGAGGAGGGTAGGATTTTCTACTTAAGAGTAAGGCTGGAACCTCCATGAGGTAGGTTGTTTCAAGGTGGTGTCTGTGTTTCATACATACCATTGTTTCTGGGCATCCACAGATGGAAGTAGAGATGGAGGAGTCATCCTCCCAAAGTGTGGGAAAAGATGAAAAATATTATGATAAATGCAGTTCTGCAGAGATTAAGAGGAACCTGGTGAAGGGAGTGATGTTCTTAGCTGGAATCAAATATGAGGAACAAACGGAGCATGCCTCTCTTCTTAAGGAAGGACTGTGCAGACATATATTTATTATATGTTTTGAGAGCGTGAGCCTCACTGGATTGAATGAATGTGAGAAGGAAGAGGACATTCTGCACATTTGCCTTAGGACCCTCAATGAATCTCTGCTTGGAGCAGAGATGGCAGCGTCCTGTCTTTCTTCTCACACATTAAGCACAGTTCTTATCTTTCTTTGACATTTGGTCGCCTGTGATCTTCAGCTGCTCCCGATTCAGGGTGTGACTAAAAGCTAGAATCTTATTTGGATGGGCAGCAGCATATTCAAGTACCATCCCCATAGACAAGTCTATATTATAAAGCTTAGAGAGCACTCAGGAACCAGGTAGTCTATAGAAGAGTAAAAAGCATTTTTAACTCAACAAGTGTTCATTTAAAGCAAATGAGTTTTGGCTCTGGGAAACCTCCAAATTATGATTCAAGGAGGTATTTAAAAAGGATACTTAACTCAAAGTCCAGGCTTATGTCCCATTGGTGAACAGTCTAAGAGAGTGTTTAATAAGCAAAGAAATTATGTTATAAAATTCTGTCTTTTAACTAACCTATATGTTGAATTAGGACACAAACTGGGTGTCCCAGAATATTAACAATATCTGTTGTAATATTGCACTCTTCTATTAATACAGTCCCTCCTAAATTTACAGTGTGACTATCCCTTCTTCCACAATTTGTCAATTTGTGAGGTTTTTAGGAAGCTTATCAATACTCGGAATGAAGAAAATGACCAACTAATAATTCTAGATTGTATCTTAAAATAGTGAATTCTAAAAGTACCAAAATCATCTTTCTCCCTTCTGACTCTTCCCAATATTCTCTACATTTTTACATTTAGAAAGCATAATCTCCCCTTTCAAAATGCACGTATGAATTTATAGAAGTTTAGACCTCATGCCTATTTCATATACAAACTGAAAGTTAGACTGAATGGTGTAATTATAGCTGTCTCGTGTATTTTGTAAGCAGTTAAACATTAGGCTAAGAAAAATGGTGATCAGTGTTGAAATCTAAAGGAATTAGGAAATAACCATCCAGGAAATGATTAGAGGTGATACATACTTAGCCAGATCCTGCAGTACGATGTCTTTGGATTTGCAACTGTTAAAAAAAAAAGTTTAAAAAAGGTAATAAACTGTGTCTCTTTTGTTGTTGCTGCTGTTTACACTTTCAAACAGTATTTGAACAGCTAAAATAGCAACAAGACATTACATCCCCTCAATGGTCCAGTTAATTACTCTTCTTTATGTGGTCACTTATGTAAAAGTAACTGCTATAACTGCTTTTTCCAGGCAGAGTAAGGAAAGACAGGAAAGAAAAAATGTGTTTGTAAAGGATGGCTGAAAAGGGTTGGTTTGAAATAAAAGCATTGTATTTGGATGGCAGTTAATTCTGACGTTTCACCTTACTGGCCCTGGGATATGGAAATCTAAAGCTGCAAGGAGAATAATTCCTCTGCTCTGTCAGGTGACAAGAAAGTCATGCTGATAGACGAGGAGTTGACAGTTTCCACTAAACAAATGATTATGGAAAAATCATGAACACTCCAGTTCCTTTAGGTATTTGCTGTCAAGCTGAAGAGATCTTGATAGCAAGAGTCATTGAACATACAATTCGATTCCCTTCTTTGGTAAGGGCAGAGGCACCTCTGTGCAAGGGAGGTCTTTGTCAAGGACAAGTAGGAACAAAGAGAAAACATTAAAAAAAAAAAGAAACCATAAAAATTAAGTACAAATTTTATTAACCATACTTTACCCTTTCATAGATGTGATATCTGATTGAGTAACAATTTATGATAATCCCTGTCATACTCATGCAATGTTTCTATTTCGGAACATAGGAAATACTGTGACATAAAATTGTTCATCTTTAATAAAAATGGAGGAATCCTTTGATTGTCAGACGTATAAACAGATATTAAATATTATGTTAGGTTATGACTATTAGGAAAATTTAAATAGCTGCAGCTATTGCTTCTTTCATGCAGTTGACTTGACTTTAATCTCCAGGAAATTCGGTTTGTATTACTGAATATGCATTTTTGTAGAAAGTGTATGACATCAGCATCTGAAAACAGCCATTTAAGTTGTATACAGTATTAACAAGGAAAACCTTAGAACAGAAAAAAATACGGAAAAATTTTCATCATTTTCTTAATGAAAATGGGCAGAAAAATACTATATCAATATGTATGATAATCATTATATCCACAGATTATTGTTTGATTTCAACAGATGCACAATTGGGCTTGTTCAAATAGATTTTCTTCTGTATGTGCCATAGGGATTTCTGCCAGTATCATGATATTTAACACAATAATAAATGAGCAGAAAAAATGAGAAAGCAAAAGAGTATTAGAGGGGTGTTTACACTTTCAACTACTCAAGGTAGCTAAAATTACAACTGAAGAATTGCAGAAGAATCCCAAAACACTGACTAGACAATAAAAACAAAGATTAAGTTAAGTGATGGTAAGTGCAAAGTGATATAAACAGAAGTGTCCCTAAGCATCTAAGAACAATTATATAGTGATGTGCTCTAAATCAACTTTTGCCACTCTGAAAAGGGTAATCATGAACAAATCTCTAAAAATATAACTCAGTGATTAGAAGTCAACAAGACCAAAGCGGCATCATGTACTCATGTAGATGTAATGCTATGTATTTAGGTAGAATTTGAGAAGAAATACATAACATACCTGTAGTGCTTCTTTATTATGAATACTGCAAGTACCTATATATCTCCAAAAGATTGTCGCATTAAAATTGCCATATAATTTAATTTGAAATCATTAGAACAGTTCCTAAAAGATAGCATTAACTTAGCCTGATATTTTGAGCTGGACGCAGAAAAGTCTTGGAGAAGTTCTGGGGTGTACTATAAAGAGGGCAGTACAAAACTACCTGGGGGGGTGGGGGTCAACAAATTTTATGAGAGATAAGGAAAATATTTTGAATGGGCAAAGAGAATAGATTATGTCTATTCATATTGGGAAAGGGGCACAATAGCTGTCTTGAAAACTGTCAATGGCATGATGGTGCGGTAGAAAGATTTCTCTAAGGTTCTTGCAGTAGAGGAATTAGGGAAAAAATGGTTAAAATATTGGGCAACAGATCTATATTGATCAAAGAAAAATTGTTGCTTTCATCCAGTGTATGTGTTTTGGAGATCGTTCATATACATAAGTTGAAACAATAAGTAAATTCATGAAGAATGTGTCTTAGGTTGGATATTAATGCTTTAGATGCCATTTGTTACTCAGACATTGCTACTTACTGCAGAAATCTGAAAGGATACACCAGAAGGAACACACTATTTATAACCTGTCTTAATGTGTATCTGTTCTTTTACTTAAGCCTGTATTCTTGGCAGTTATAAGAGACAGGGTAATGGGCTGAGAGGGACTTCATGACAATTTGTATGCTCATCTTAGATCAATTTTCTTAGGGTGGCGTGTCTCAAAGAACTTGAAAGGTGCAACCATTAATTTGTGTTTAATACTCTAGGTTTCCAAATTCTAGCATAGTAGAAGAATAAATACACAGACAATAAGTTAAGGAATTGTTTTATAATTGCAACACAACTTGCTGCAGGGCTGTTAAAGGTGAAAAATTTTCAAGTTACTCTTACAGAAGAAAAAGCTTATTGTTTTTCCAAAGAACCCATTCGCCACCCTTCTGGATGCCATGTAAATATTCAGACATAGCATAAAAAGCTGCATTTTAATGTAGTTTGAGTTGACTACAGGATACTTATGTTCTTACGTGGAAATGGTTGCTTCTTAACCTTGTCTCCATTCAGTGCAAATATCCCTTGCAGTTTTATCAAAACAAGTCTTTTGCCTTCTGACCTCTATAGTTTTGAAACCCTACTTCTCAACTGTGTCTGCTTTAGCTGAGGATGTGTGTTCTCCCAGTAAAGTGCTTACATTCTAATTAGTCAAATTCCATTCAATCCGTTGCTAATTCAGAATATTAGAGTCTTAGCCATCTCAGCTGATCAGCCCCTAATTACCAGGATGTTTGTGCTTTCTGCCTGCTGGCTTTTGGCAGCATTGTTTTTTGTCAACCATCATGCTTGTTAGGAGGACTTTAGCTGCATTTCCACTGCAAACACAAACATTAACCAAGTGTAAGGGTTGCTAATCCACAGTTTTATTGATAACCTTCAGATATTTGCATGCTGGACATCCTGCCCTTGCTGCAACCAGAAGTCTGGCTACCAAGGATCCCCAGCCCTTGCTCTACTCCCTGGGCAGATAAGCAAATAGGAAATCATATTGGACCAAGAAATGTTAACACTTTGTTTCCAAATCAAGCCATTACTGGGATACCATAATTTGACAGAAAATGGAGTTTGCAAACGTTTGTTCCAATGCAGGGAAATGCGGATCCCAAGTGAGTCAAATCAAGTCCAGTTGTCACCAAGAGCAACATAAACTGGGCACTGTTCATGGACGAGATAATAGCTTTTCTTCATTAAGGTTTTAACCTTCCATCTTCACCTCAGCTTGCATATCTTCTGCACACACTTACACAGCTGTGAGTTCTTGACTATAATAATCTATTATGCCCTGAGGAGAGGTTACCATTACACTTTATATTTACCTCTTTCCTTTCACCCTCTTGGAAATTACCCAGCTGTCAAAGAGGAAAAAAAATTCCACAATCTGCAGTTTTTTCTTCTGAAGTCACTTCGACATCAGTCTACTTTATCTTCATTCTGTGTCTAGCTCAGGCAGTTAGGGTGGTGGAGATGTTTTGAAGGCAGTTTTTTGATTTTCAAGCATAGAGAAGACTGATAAATATTTCCTGTTTCATCATAGCTCCTTAATACACATTCCCCTGCCCCCCACCCCACCTCTCCCCATCCACAGCCCAGCCCCAGGATATTCAATTACTTTCTCCCACCAATTCCATAATGACTCTTAATAGGGATAGAATGCATCTCACCAATTTTGGTATCCATAACATGCATGTTTTTGTCTAGCTTAGACATTACTGGTGGTCAAGAGAAAATAGTACTTAGCAATAGATTTCTTTGCCAGTCACTGTGTCCCGGGTTAGTCACAACTCTGGGTAAAATTCCTCTCATTACCAACAAGGAGTTTAGATGGCTTAGTCTGTTGATGATCCATGTGGTAAATGTATAAATTTAGGTGGGAAGGATCTCACCCTTGCCATCTAAATTATTTGATTCTTTTGGGTCTGGGAAGCAGAAAGAAATCATTTAAGTGAACAGTTACTTTCACAGATGCAATCTGGGATCTTTTGCCTGCAGCAGACATACATATGATCCCTCATAACATGCCTGAAATGGGGGAACTTTATTTATGCTGCTAACATGAAAGTTTTCATTGTTACAAAATTGAATTTGTGCACTGGTGGATTTGTTTATTTGCTTAAGATCCCACACCTTTACTTAGTGCTATGATTTTGATGGTGCTGAAAGAGTACAAATTTTTATCAGTAGAATTCCCCAGAATAGACAGAGTCTAGTTCTACACTTAGGGCCTGTGTTTACCATATACATTTTCTACAAAGAGTTCATGGTATTTTTACTGAAAATGAGGTTGAAGACACAAAGATGGGCTATGTATATACAGTATACATATATATTTGAGAAAATATACTGACAATGCATGTCTGTACTTGGTACTGAGATCATTTCTATTGGGCTGTATTCAGTTATCACCAAAATTCCAGAAAGGCTTTGAAAATTAATGAGCTTCACTGAAATGATGAAGGGACAGTTAAATTAATGGAAAACATGCACAGAAAGAAAATGAAGGGTCTTAGTCCCTTAATGTTATACTTTGATCATAGAAATTCAAAGAAATTTGATAGTGGGATGTATTTCAGTTCAGAAGAAAAATTTATAACAGATTATGATCTGAGAAGTGAAGACTCACAAATTTAAACACCAAATAAGACTGCCTGAAGTTTGGGTTTTTTGTTTGTTTGCTTCTTTTTCTCTTTTTGGAATGTGAGTTATGGGGGCTGGTTGGAAGTTCACCTGAAAATTTGCAAATGCTAAATCAAGACAAACACCTCCTAAGAGGACTTTTGACTCTTATCGTGCTGGTGAAGGCACAAAGCCACAGGAGATCTAACTTCAATCAACACTTTTAGGTACCAGATTGTAAATGTGGCCGTAAGCTGAGCTCATAGGGAACCAGTCTGATTATTATTTTAACTTGGTGTTTTATAGATGACTTTTCACAGACTTTTTTTTTTCAAATAGTCCAGAAAGCAACTTTAGAATTACTTAGCAAAGTGTTTAGCTTATGTAATAGAATTTGAAATAATGAAATGAGATTCTCATTTTTAAAAATGCATCTATTTCCACCATGGCTACTGTAAATACTAGTAATAATAACATGACACAATCTAGATTAGTTGTGTCATTATATTAGGCAGGATGTAGGACTAAATGTTCACAGTTTTCTCCTTGCCTGAAATTCTTTAAACTCATTAACATGCGTAAATTTTTCTTTATTTTAGAATAGTACCATGTGATTGGGAAAAAATAGGGTGCTATTGTAAAAATCAGATTAAATCAGAAATGTAGGGTTTACTTTCTGGGTAGCTTTTCAATTGTATAATCCCAGTGGTTATTATCAAGGTGCACAGTTAGAAAATCAACACAGAAATTAATTCTGAATAAGTTAATATTTTAAGAGTTTTTAAAGATCTTTAGTGTTCTTTTTTGTTTGGCTTAGAAATCTTATATTGCTAACAAATAATCATGCTATTAAGTGAATTCTCATAATGATATTGTAACAAAGAAGATTGCACTATTGTATCGTTGCTGACACTGCTCTTGATTCTCAACTAGCTGCTGAAATAATTTATTCTTTCTTTGTTGCTGGTTCAGTTTCTACTACTTCTGTGGGTATCAAGGAGAAGAAGCTTAACTTTAGTGCCCAAGAGTGGCAAATAGTCTAATACTTGACATCCAAAGTGGAATTCTACAAAGAAACATTGATTTCACTTTCTCTGTGACTGTACTTGACTACAACAAGCTGAACCTGAGAACATTAATACTCAGTAATGAAACTAGAAAAAAAATAATTGGAAAATAGGCTGCAAAAAGTGTTTTGAATCCCCTTACGAAGAGAAGGAACCCACATGTCCCTTAAAGGCTGCTTTAATACAGAAAAGATCATAGGGTTCTTAAAAAATATAGAGAAATCTTAGCTGGAAATTGACCTTCTGTAAAGGTATCACCTTGGAGATAAAGATGTCACGGTCAGCGAAACAGTGACTCTGAAATTTGCCCTTAACTGCAACCTCCCTTACCAACAGGAAACGGCAGGGAAAGGTCTTTTGAAATAGCGTGTTTAAAATAGGAATTAATCATAGCAGTTATAGACAAATGTGTTCTTCTACGAGTAAAGCAAAAAGCAGCAAAGACAGAAATGAAGATCCTGCTTTACTATTGAACTTTCATTTGCCCATTCCATGCCCAGTGATGTTGCACAGGCATCATGTTCTCTGAATCTCTCCAAAATGGGGTAGCAGTCAAGCACTGACTTTCTTTGGTCGCCATGACTCACCGCTGCTGAGATCCCTCCCTACTGTTAACCTTAACAGTTGAGGGATACTTCCCACCATTTCCCACCCATTATTCATGGGTGGCCACATCCCACTTGCACCCTCTCAACCACAGCAGCATCCTGTCCATGACACCAGTACAGGTGTTGTGTCCCACTCCTAAACAGAAGGGAACACACAAGATTTGTCAGTGCTTATGGTTGAAAAAGAATGGCAAAAAGCCAGAAGGTTCCAAAACAGCTCTCAAAGCTACACACTTGGCATGGAAATTGATATATGTCTTGCCCCTATATTCTAATAGTGAGAGAAATAAAAGAAGTTTTCCCTGTCCTAGAGCAAGTTTTCTCACTTCTCATGCAAATGGCTTAGCATGCAGAGTTCATTCCCTTGGATCCTTCTAAAAATGGGTCAGAGGGCCTTGAGGGTCTTTGGTATTCTTGATTGCCCGCTACTGGATTGATCCTCAGTCCACAGTTCATGCCTCTTGACACCACGCCTGCACTGTCCTTTATGTTGGGCGGTTACCATTAACCAGAATGAGGAAATGGGCCCCAAAAAGGTCCTATCCTACCTCTGTATGGCCACATCCTATTTTAATTTGACCACTTGAATAGCTACCAGTGTTTGAGACATAGCAACTCATTAACTACTTACTGTGCAAACTTCTATACTGGCAAAATGTTATATCTTCAGATTCTGCACAATGTCAATAATTTGCTGTTTATCCTCTCTTTTAACCTTTAACAAACACAATTTCTAATCATACATTGTTCTTTCTTAACACCTGATATTGATTTTAGACTCTGGTACCTGAGAAACATGCTAGAGATTTTACAGTACAGATAAATAGCAGAACATATCTGTTACAGACCCTGATGCTCGAGTTTATTGTCAGATCTCAAACATGA
Source organism: Orthonyx spaldingii (assembly GCA_013397795.1). Lineage (NCBI taxonomy): Eukaryota > Metazoa > Chordata > Aves > Passeriformes > Orthonychidae > Orthonyx > Orthonyx spaldingii. The sequence goes on from VZTJ01000801.1 coordinate 727,623, forward strand.
AGGAGTAACACCTCAACAAAGGAGTGAGTTTGCTATTGCACAAAGGTTCAATGAATTCTGTAACTGCATCAGGAAAGGTGAATAATGATAATGAATCAGCTTTGCAAGATGATTAGTTATATTACTGTGTGTTACTGAATAACTTTATACAGGAATTTCTTTAGCTGGCATGAACATGCTCATAGCTAGATGTGGTGGATTACCGAACACCAGACACTTTTAAAATTCAGCTTTACAGAGTGCTGGGCCATCTTGTCTAGGCTGTGCTTTTGCCAAGAAAGGTTGAACCAGATAATTCTTGAGGTCCCTTCCAACCTGGTATTCTATGGTTCTATAATTCAGTATTTTAAACATATTGGCATCATTTAAATTCCACTAATTACTTAAGTGAAGGGAAAGGGGAACAAACAAATGTGATCAGTACATTTGGGATGAAACAATGAGCTTTGCATATAATAAGATGTACCACATAATGGTATTATTTGAATTATTTTTATTTTAGAGTACAATAATTCTGCAATCCTTTTCCCAAGACAGTCATGGTACTCTGACCCAGCTGCAGATCACAAAAGATTCAGAATTTGATCTGTATTGAATCTGATGTATTGTATTCTACCTTCTGTAATTATCTGTGTACAAATTTTAAGAGAGAATATACCACTTTGTTTAAAGAATGCTTCACAGATTAATTTGGCTTTTGAACCATTCTGCACTTCACTCTGTAAATCCTTTAGATGTTGAGCAGGTATAGGACATACAAGTAAATGAATTATAACCTTTCATTTGTGGAGCTCAGTGTTTCATCTCTGTCATACCACTGTTATAAAGAAGACGTGGTTATTAATCTTCAAATAATTTATCAGATGTGTGTTACACACTAAAATATATTTAACTGCTGTATAATCACATTGTGGTTTCATTATTGCACCAGTAGGAGATGTTTTATTTCAGTACTGTTAACAGCTCCTGTAAAAACCAGACATCATAATTTCTCTCTATTTTAAGTACATGATTTGTAAAAGAAAAAGAGCCCAGTACAAACTCTTCTGAAAGATAATGCCAGTCTTTCACTCAGGGTGTCTCATTAGTTGTCTGATGTGAGGAATGGATCTCATCACTTCAGGCATTATGTACAGAGGATTTAATTTATATATAGAACACAATTCATGAAATTGCTTCATGGATTTAAAATAAAATAAATTAAATAAAGCAGCACTAGATATTATATAAATAGCCAAAGGATAAACTAAAATGGTACAAAAATAAGGTGAGCTCCTTACAAATAAGTGCACAGCATACAAAAAGTCTTATTTAATGAACGTATCTGTGGCAGAGTTTTAATGTTTAATGATGTTTATAAACCATAGCTCAATATCTAAATTCAATTCTATTCTAGAACTTTTTTTGCTGCTATTGGAATTTCACCAGTGCAATTTTGTATATTGATCTCCATAAATATACATAGCTGTAGCTGGTTTTGGGTTTTTAAAAATTTTTATGAAACTGTCTGATAGAACAAGAAGCCAAACAACAGTATGACACAGCTTTGGAAATGTTAGAAAACTAAATTTTGTTCACATGTACTGCAGAGGTCATTGACTTTCCATTCACTCTAAAGTGTTTTGGGTTAGACATTTATTCAGACAAAATCAATTTGTTGAGTACTGCAGCTGTCCAGAGACTCCTGGTAACTGATTTACATGTAAGTTTCATGTGAGTTCTGAGATACATGTAAGTTTTTAGCATAACCCTAAAATTATTTTCCAAGTGGTAAAATGACAAATAGAAAGAAAGAAAAGCAGGCTAATAAAAATAGCTGGGCAATACTTTTAATTATGTTATTCCAGATAAAAGAAACAGACTCCTTTACTAACTTTGCTCTGTTTCATCTCAAAACAAGCTAAAGTCTCTCTCTCTACTTAGTGCTGTTGGAGGATCAATACAGCATTTCAGTGCTTCACAATCTTTTATCAATCTACCTGCCATACTACTGAAAAAAGACATCTTTATTTTCCTGTGACGTCTGATTTAAAATGAGATAAAGGTATTTGCTCTTGGCAGATGGACAAATAATTGCTATTTTTCTTGACTGGAATATAAATTATGACATAATGGTAAACAAGTCTGAAATAAAATGTTTATGAAACCTTCCTCTTCTTTAAACCTATCTAATCACCAATGCCCACTGCTTGGACAGCAAAATCTTTCACAGCACCTCCTTAAAAGCCCAGACTTTCCTCTTGGGTCACCAGAAACTCATGGGGGAACATGTGTTGTTGGTGATGTGTGCACTTCCAAAGCTTCTCATAAGTTGGCTCCAGGAAAGGAACCATTCCTTGCATGTTTTAGTGTCTTCGTCCCGACCTAGGACAAAGAAAATAGGTAGCTGCCTCCTCGTTGCTAATGGTTCTATTGGAAAACGCTGTGCGTGGCACACATGTAGTAAGCAGAGAAAAATCTAATAATTAAACAGATCTCATCTACCTCATTTGATAGTCCCACCTGACTAGAAATATTCCTGACATCTAAAATGCAGAAAAGTTTGGACCTGAGATATTATAGGTTTCCTCATGCTTATGAAATCTAAGTTGTACCACTTGGATTATTACGAAGAGAAACTTATGAAGTTCCATGAACCTCCCAGGATGTGGGATCTGATCACAGGGTCCAGGAGACAGACTCTGTCCCAGCATAGATTAAATTAGACAAACCACAGCACATTCTTGGTTTATTATATGTGCTCACTGACTCCTTCAACTGAAATTGATCAAACCTGTCCACATTCCATTTTGGTTTCTGTTTCGAAATGACACTTAGAGTTAAGGCTATGGTTATTTTCTTTGAGTTCAAATTTATTGTAACAGAGAAGAAAAAGATTCACAACTCTCACTCCTACAATGAAGCTCTGCAGTTATATAATGTAAAAAGTAACAGGTGAAATAATATTCTTTAAATATATGGGAGTTTTTCCATTTGTGCCATAGCCAGAATGTCAATCAGCAATGACTGTGTAAAGAAGCCACACAAACATTCATCTGTTGGACCACACCACAGATGAGTATCACAGGGGTCTTTCTTCCCTGTAAGATTTGCATAGGCCATCTCTCCTTTCAGCTGTAATTAAAATGCTTTTGTAGCAGCAGCTGCAGCAATTAATGAGGTGGAGGAATAAGCTGTAGAAAAGTATTTAATAAATTTCAAGTGTTTGCTGATGGCTTTGCTCTCCACAGAATGGCCTGTTTATTCTCAGGAAAAGGAGTGCGAATCATAGGGTTGTAAACATTCCTTTCAATTTTTTAACAGTCTTCCAGGCTCTTCATTGCAATTCAGAGCCTGAACATCAATAAGTGGGCATGGTTTGGAAGCCCCTTATATTAATTGGATAAGTGTTTGATGACTGATGGCAGCCACACTGCTTTGTGACAGTGATCTTTCCCTACCTGCAATGATAGCAGACAGCAATATTTTCAGAAGAGTTTATATTTTGTCATCCACAAAAAGAATGATATATGTACCCAGTTTACTTATTTTTATCTAAATGTAGATATTTTGAGTAAAGTCAGAAGGCTGCAAATGGTATATTAGTAATCATGTAACAATTGTTTTTGATGTAAAAACTATTAATCATTCATTTTTACCTACATGCACCACAGATCAACCAGCACACTTTTTCCAGCACTGCATTCATCTGTATCTGTTTTCCTCTATCACTTAAATTGCTTTCGACCATGTAGAAGTTGAATGCATCTTCACACTTTACCACTTATTTGCCTTCCACTCTGAGGTTTATTTAAAACTTTCACCTCACGTGTTCAGCAGTATCTTTTCCCCAATGGAATCAGAGTTTAGATTAAGTATGCTTGTTGGCCAGTCATCTGACCCAATTAGCTCTAATTAGCAGATTGGTTTACTCATAAATATACTTCCCAGGTAGATCATCATTCACATGACTGGCAGCGCATATCAGTAAATTCCATAAATTTTTTACCTTTATACTCAATGTCAGAATAGTTCACTAATACTTAAGAACAAATCACTGTCTTCTACTTCATCTTAATGCTGATTTCAGCATTATGTACTAAAGTTTATGACCAAACTCAAGCTAGAGTTCCTGTTTCCCTGCTCCCCTTTTTTTGATTCACTACACTAACATTCAAGACCTACCATAAGAATAAGAAGCTTAAACCTTATCATGTCCTTCATATAATTTTATTTTAAGTATCGTGATGAACAGTGTTCCTTAATGGGTTTTGGGTAATTAATCAGTATATTCTAGGCAGAATAATAAGATCAAGAATACCCAGATTCATGTACAGCAATCAGTAATAGTGAATGTGTAATGAATTGCACAACATTTCAGTACAAATTGATGCTATTTTCTCCCAGTATAGATTTGTCCATTATAGGATTTGGTAGTCTGGGAAAATCCAGGAGTTTAACGTGCCAGAAGTTAAGAGATCACTCTTTTAATGGAAATACTACTTTGTTAAAACTATGTTTATTAAGTTTTATAAATAATACAAATCTTATTTTGCTAAATATTATACTAGGTGTTAAGTATCTGATGTTCTTACATCCTGTCACTGTGTAGGTACTTCATAGTAAAGACTTCACAAACACCAGCCCAACCTAATTTCTCATGTAAAAGACATGACATTGAGATACTAAGTCTTGTATTATGTACACTCGTACCTTACAGTATGTGAACAAGAAAGAAATAGTTAACAAAGGACTAAATGATAATTTGACTTTGGAATTCATAAGACTATCTTATTGGAATTTGTGATAGCCGTATGTTTGCTGCAGGTTTGAAGCCGCACTGTGGTTCCTTTCTCTTCCATAGGTCACTTGATCTCTGTAGCACAGGCACAGGTCACTGCAATCAGCATGTGCAGCTGCTGAACCATGGAAGCCCTCATTCTTGGCTGTGACTTGTAGCCCTGCAACCACTCTTTTCACACAAGCTGAATCTTCAAATACCCTCTTAAGTTCCCAGCTCAAAGTTTTTTGGAATAGGCAGCTGTTAAATGCAGCAGATGTATGAATAGAGGTGAGACATTCTCTGGTTTTCTGACTTGAACAAGAACACACTTCTTAAAAATACAGTTCTATCCAGATGTTCAGTAATTTACCTTTTAATTTCATTAACATATGTAGTCTGGAGAGAGCAATATATATTGACATCTAGTTACTTCCTTATTGATGGCAAAGCCAGTTGGCAGACATTAATCCCTTAAGAAATGCTAAGCAAATACTGCAAAACTTATTCATGAGCATTTACTTGAACTAAAAAAAAAACAAAAAAAAAACCCAAAACAACTTGGCTGTGTCTGTGGCCCCAGCGGATTCACTTTCTGCAAACATTCTAGCAAACAATTTTAAGAGGAGGCATGTTCACTGAACGGCACAGCTGAGCAGCTCATGCATATTCAAGAAAATATTTAAGCATATGCTTAACTTTGAACTTCAAATTGTATTGAGTCTCAGAAGAATTCAAGCATGTGCTTAAAATTCTACTTGTGATTACTTACATGAAGAAGTTTGCCAAACTGTGTCCTAAGTAAGACCACATGAATTGACAGCTATCCAAAATCAGCTGATGCATGGTAATTTGCACAATCAGATCACTTGTGGTCTTGATAAAATCTTTGCATTAGTGTAAATTTGTCTCTTGAGGCTCTTTAGAGCAACTATTTCTTAAAAACTTGACATCAAGGTCTTGAAGTGCTTTACCTTAATCCACTTCTAAAGTGTATGGTTATTCCTTGTAAATGAGGGATAAGAACATCTCATGGTTTTATAAGTAGACAGGCAACTGAAGCATAGGTATGTCAAATTATATTTCAAAGCAGAAAAGTCCATGGATATAGATTTTTTTCCCATTTAGCTCCATTGAGACACAGTGGAGCCTCGATAGCAGTCATCCAGGGATTCCTATTTCTTTCCTTTGGCTGGAAACAGAAAACACATAGAAGATACCTTTTGCATTTAGTGCAAATAGGGTGAATCTGAGCCTTAGTGTTATAACACAAATTAAGAAAGTTTTTTAGTTGGGGATTATATTATGACATCCATGATTCTTGTTGTCATTGAAAATACATTCCTTGACCTTTAGCAACCAATTAAAATCCCAACAAAAGTTCTTGATATTTTTTAAATGGAGTTCATCTCTTTGTGCATAGATAAAGTGTTTTGTTTATTCCAAAGCTTCAAAGTAGTCAATTTAATTATTTTTTATAATGACCATCAAACTTGATTTTTTATTCTGCAGAAGGAGTTACCTAAGACATTATCTAATTTCTCTGTCTCAGATGGTTTGAATTCAGCTATTTCCCATTTTTATGATGTTTATATTATCTGCCCTAGTATACTCTTCTGTCTTGACTTTGATAGTTTTCTGCAGTATGTGAATGTCACCATTAGTGTATAACTCTTTAAAATTTCTAGACGATATAATTCATCTTCAGCTCTTGTAATAAACACTTGATAATGATCTTTCCTTAATTGCTCAATTTATACTTCCACTCCCTCTCTTTTGAATTTCCTGTTTTGATAATCTGTTTTCCCTCAGTGGATTTTAGAGAAAGCAGAGAAGGAGAGAGCATTTCTTAAATGAATGAATGCAATAGATGTCAAAAGAAAGAAAAAAAGACACAAAAAATTGATCACTTCAGTTAGTTAAAATCTCCAGTTGTTCCAGTAATAATGAAAAAATAATGACAATAATTTTTTTAAAGTTGTTCATGTACATTGCAACTGTTTCTACTGCAAAAATTAAATCATTAGTCAAATGCAAATCATTAGTCAAAATTGCACTGTTTTCAAGATTGAATTTAAATATGTTTCAATGTTTCACAGAAAAGACAGAAGGAGACCCTCATGCAAACCCTGACATTTAGAAATCCATTCTCCCTACTTAAAAATACAAATTGCAAAAATGAACTCAAAGGAAACCTGAAAATCTAGTTGTTCATTAGAGTGATTTCTTTACCTGCATGAACTAATGGCAAGTCCTTTAGTAGTTTCATTTAGAGCGATTTTCACTTCTTTCTCCCAAAGTCATTTGGAAATAGGAAATGGTAGATCATGTTGACAAGTTGTCGATTACAGTTAAATGTTGCTACCAAATGCCATTAAGTGCCCTAATTAAAACTACCACAACTCTTTTAAAAGTTAACAATATGTGTCCTTAGGAGTATGCTAATATTTCTTAGTACAGAAAAAAAATGAAAGAAAGTATGAATCTGTATTCTAAGGACTCACCATTGTGACACATGTATGCATGAAATTCCTTAGGAAAAAAAATTGAAACTATAAGTAATTTGTAATAGATAAATCATCTTTCACCATGAGCTGTAGTTTCTTCCTTTAAACTGTTATGGACAATATAGCTTACAAGTGGTCTGTTTGTGCCCTGTTTTGCATATACAGCCAAAGAAAGACAGTCACTCTCTTAGACTGGCATGGGAAACAATGTTCTGCATGAGGGGTCCACAGACTTCGGGGATTCTGTCTAACATGTTTCTGAATGAATATCACCAATTTTTATTGGAACAATCTGTAAGCTGTCAAGGCAGAGAGATGACTTGGTGAAGAGAGTAATTTTCATTTCCCTACATACACCCAAATTCAGTAGTAGTCTTTGTTCTGGAGAAAGGGAGGAAAATGGATGTTTAACTCACTACAAGTAATTCCTTAAATAGGACACATTAAGCCAAAATCTTAGTTGCAATGAGACTGAAATATATACATCATGACAGCACTGACATACTTTCTTAACACAAATTGGGTTTTTTCCTTACAGAAGCAGAAGTTCTAAGTCCATCAGGTACCAAAAAAATGGGTAGGGTTTCTACCAGGAGGAAAACACATTGGAAAGGATCGCAAATTGGCTTACATTACCTACACACAGTGAAATATTTCTAAGGTTGATTTTGTGTGGGAAATATGACCCTTATTTGAATGATGAATTAAGGTATAATTGATGTATTTGATTAGTCATTTTTCTTATTTAAATGTTTACTTGTGTGTTTACATGGAATTCTTGAAACACAACATCCTACATACACTAACGAAATATAAAAAAACCAACAAATTGGATAAGACTTCACTGATGGAAAATGACAACACTCTTACATATTCATGGTACAGATGGCACCTAAAAAAAGCCATGGAAGGAGTAGCTTCCAGGTCCTGCTGAACTGATAAATCTTCACAATCATGGAGTCCAGCCTTACACTGATGTGTACCCCAGTAACAGACATCCACGCTTCTCTGGAAGGATTTTTGCACTAAAATATTTGCAAAACAATATTGCAGTCATGTAGTTAATCTGTGATTACTGAATGTAATTTAACTCTTATTTTGGTCAACACTTAGGCATCTTTTCTAGTACAGCTTCATTATACGGAAGAAGTTTTAGGGAGACGTACAAGGAAATTTTCCTGAGATTATGTCTAAGTGGGGGAGTTCTTTTTTGGGTAGAAGACTGAGAGGGAAAAGGACTAGAGAGATTGTACTTGTTTGTTGCACATACTTGAAGAATAAACACCTAACTTCTTTTCAGTTTTACTCACAGCTTGGGTTCATGTTGTTTTTATTTTGGTAATTAGTTGTTGGGTTCAGTCAATATGTATTGCCTTCTATTTGTGCAATTGGTATAATTACATAATTAGTGTAAATAGATGCAATCATCATTAGAATGTTTTGGATTCCATGAAACTTTGCAGAAATCATGTAACATACACTCAGTGATAGCTAAAATACTGCAATGTGATAGTTTCAAACTTTTTTCTTAAAATTACATTGTATTTCTTTTACATCATAGCTCAAAACTGTTCCTGGATTGCAGGTTGTAGCAGAAGAGCAAGCTAAATGCTCTTCTTGCCACATAATGTCCATTTCACGCTTGTTTAGTTTTTCACAACTCCCAATGTAGTATAATATTGCAATCTGACTCTTAATGAAACAGAAGAATTGATGGATGGATGGATGGATGGGTAGATAGATAGATAGATAGATAGATGATAGATAGATAGATAGATAGATAGATAGATAGATAGATAGATAGATAGATAGATGATAGATAGATAGATGTGTAAAAGCATAGGACATTGGAAAGGAGGACTAAATGTCTTCGTTTTCCTAATGGAAGCCCTACAACTATAGTACCCTTATGCTTAACAAATTTCTAGTATTGCTGGTTGCATGAAAAGTAGAAAGGCACAGTTATTCTGTGCTACAACAGGAGAATGGGAGACATTAAGGCTATCAGAACATCCTGAATTCAAAGGAATTCTGCCTGGCAGCAAAGAGTTTCATAAGCTGCTGTGCTAAGGACACCAGCTGAACCCCAGAGACAAGCAGCATTTTACACATTTCCAGACATCTCTAAGAATAATTTTTAGTGATCATTTCAAGAACTAGACTGAGGACCTTAGAGTAAAATAATCTACAAATCCATAAAAGGGTTCAAGACTTTTATTTGCTGTTTCACTAGTCAACTTTGCTGTGTGATAAAGACTGAAGTGATAGCAACATTTAGAGTCATTATTAGTGGACCACGAGGAAATTATACAGTTGTGTAAAGCTGTGGATATTTTGAGGAGGTTCCTTCCATTTTATGCTTATTGTAAGTCTAACATTTGGCAGTCTATTAGGAACAATCAGATTTTTCCAAGGAATTGTGCACCCAGGCATCTTAAGGGGAACTGAAATCTGAAAATATTTTCCAAATTGTGACCACAGAACATTAATATCTGACTTAATGAGATCTTGCACTGTATCTATTAGATAGTGATTTCTGCATAAGAAGCATTCAATCACATATCCTGCATCATACTAATACACATGAGAAATTCCATTCACACAATTGATACTTAGCGTGCATATAAGCATTATAATGTTCACTTTACCTAAGAATTCTCATCTATAAGGATATAGGAAAGGATAAAAAATATTTGTTTATTGCTATGTCTGAATTGCTATTCTAAACCTTGGAACATTGTAAGAGATAAAAGATCTATAAATCAGTGGGAGTTTGTCTCCTCATTTACTACTTTAAGTATTAGATGAGTAAAAATGGAAGTTCTTTACCATTTATATTTTCATTTCCTTTGAAATGTTTCTGAGATTGTTTTTCTTCTGATTGAATATGATTCCTGTGTCAGTCACTTTTCAAGAATAGCATAATTAAGGGTAAGGTTCTATTACAGGTTGCAAGATTTTTTAGATACTGTGGGGAAAAAAAGAATGGCACACCTCCTGTATATCATAGTTTAAATTCTGAACACTCTGTAATATTTACTTTTTCATAATTTTGTTAGTATCATTACTTGAGTATTTTGAGATGTGCAACTCTTTCAATTTATCCTAGATAGGAATTAATTCCGCCATGGATGAATTATATTTTTATTATGTGAGGTTCCTCAAACCTGCAACACATACACATACAACACTGGAGATAAAAAATGAGAATGTCTTTTACCCTTTTATGTGTGCTTTACATTTCAAATATGTTGGGGTTAATTCAAAGTTTGTGTTGGGATGCTGTGTAACACTAACTAGGGTTGTCACTTTTGCAGTGAGGCTCAGCCAGTGCTCCCTGCTCATCTCTCAATTCTTCTGAAAGACTGGGAAGGGTAGCAAATTTAGAACGAGACTAATTCTGGCACATTCATCTTTACTTATGGCTTAAATAGTCCAATTTTTTTATATTTAGCTTTACTGGGTTGTTTCAATGCAATTGCTATTAAGTAGCTAAGAGAGGGAATACACTGTAGACATCTGCAAGCACGCTAAGTGTTTGAACAAGTGGGGTTGCACTTTACATCTCAGATAATATTTTAAAAGTATCTCTAAAGAGAGGTGCTTTATGGTCACCCTCTTTTCTCACACATAGCAGGTGTATAACTCCCACTCACTTCTAAGTTAAGCTGCAGAGAAAAGTAAAGGATAATTTTCAATCGCCGAGGTCAGTACATTAAAAATTCATGTCTTTTCTTCATATAGCTCAGAAGGAAATATCTTCATCACCGTTTTGTTTCTTGGATTTATTCATTTTGGCTTTCTTTGCTGCAGGCACTAGCTAACCTTGTCACCTGTCCTTTCCCTGAGCTGTGGCTTTCCTCTTTGACCTCTAGGGTCCAGGAGTGACATAGAGACTCCTTTGGCCTTCCAAACACTGTCATTCTCCACCATCAGAACAGGACGAAAGGGGACCACAGCCCACCTCTGTCATAACTCTGGGCTTTCTTTAAATACTGACATGCAAAATACAGGAGATATCTTCTTTATTCATGTCTGCTATGATGCCAAGAAACCAACTGGTTACAATTGCCTTGAAAAAAATGGTGGCATACATAATTATTGGAGAGTTTTCCAACTTTCAAGTGCTTCAGAACCATTAAAGTTTTATTTAGAATCAGCCTAAGCTAAGTAATATCTTATTTTTGCAATTCAGCCTCTCCGTCTCACACTTTCCCTTAACACGTGTATTTGAGGCCTGATCCTGCTCCGATATTCTATACGAGCGCACAGGGAGCCCTTTTGTGTCTGTCTGTCCTCAATTAGTCATCACTGTGTTCTTGAGACCATGAATCAGTCATTGTCCAAAAACAACTTACAGGTGCTTGTCTAGTTTTCTATTTTCTCTGCTCAGCAGTACAGGGCTTTACAAACAAGATTTTTAAAGGCACTGTGACATCTATCTCCCACTGATTTTGATGAGAGCAAAATGTCTAAATACCTTGAAAAATCTTGTTATAAATGACTGGCAAAATCCAATTTTCCAAAGTGACTTAAGCAGACTTAGGAACCTGGGAACTCAAACACACAATTAGGTTACTACTGCTCAACATGTAACCGTTCATCAGCTTAGCTTGAACTTCAGTCATTTCATGCTAGACTAAACAACATTAACTTCTATTTGCCACAGGCTAAGACTGAGTGCACAAACATTTAAAATTGCTCAGCTAATTCAGTATATCTTGTTAAATCATGGTAATATGACAACATTCCTGGATTAATTTTATTTTTGAAAATCAGTGGTATATGGAACTTTGATAGAATAGTGAATTTCTATGCCAATATATTTTATGCTGCATCAGCTTTTTGACACTGACAGTCCCTGTCTTTGCTCCAGCCCTTTGGCACAAGGTGGCAGAGTATCCCCTTCACTATGTTGTGACTTATGCTCATGTGAGGCAGCTGTGTTTGCACCAAGAGCTACAGCTTCTGTAACTCATCCCAAAATGAGTTTTGTGTTATAGCATTAAAGTCCATAATTAATTTGTGCAAGTACATCACAGATATCTAAAGCTATTTCTATCCTGAATAAAAACTAATGTCTGTGTAAGCCAGCTTTACATTAACTGCAGTAGGAACAATGAAACTGTGGCAACATAATATTCACTGTGAGGCAACTACATCAATATTTACCCAGCTTCTCAAACAGTTATTTTGTAGTATGTACAGTAAAAGCACTTCCCAAGACAGAAACTTAAAAATTCAAGTACAAATACCAAAAATGACCACACCAAAATCCATGTAGTCAGACATTTTACATTCATCCATGACTTGGAGCAGAGTGTCAGAGTAGGATCAGTATGCTGTAGTATCTTTCATGGGATGCCTTTCAAAATAACAGCAGTCTGAGTGTCACAGACTTTTAGTTCCGGATTTTCAAAATCTTTGTAACATATTTCTTACTGGAATTCACCTGGTCACTTTTTGATCCAGTGTCACCTTCTGCATGCATATTGTCATGCAGCAATGGATTTAATGGCATTCTGTCTGGGAAAAAAAATCTGATTTTGTTTATTTTGACCTGTCTAGAAACTATATTTGATATTCTTCAGCTTTTTACCTTTAACAGTTTGGTTGTAACTTTTTCCTCAAGGTCACAGAGGAAAACTGTGGTAGGGAAAGGTCTGAATCTATTTTCTTGATTTCTGCCTTGTGACACAGACACAGAACCTGCCTTCTCTTGTATATATCAATTTAAACTATTTGGAATTCAGATGAGTTTGCCTTACTGCATTCCTAATTTGAATCAAGCTGGCTGGCAGTGAATACTTCTTTGCTACTGCAGTATAGATGAGATATAATATTATGAAGGAAATAGTGCAATGAAGACACTTAAATGTTCCAGACCACTTCTCATGTACCAGGATCACAGGTGTTCCTGTTTAGCTTGTATATATGCTTTATGCACTTGTTTTTATTTTGTGTTATCTCAAAGTAAACACTTTAAGTATGTGGGCTTTATTTCCAGGCTATTAACTGGTTGCTATTTTTTCAGACAATAACTATGTCATATTGATTACCAGTAACATCTTTCAGCCATGCTGCAAAAATCTTTTGTGAAATATTGTCAAATGTTTGGTTATCTAGGGAAATATGAGGATTATTACGTTCTTATGTTTTGCACCAACATTCAGCTAAATCTACCATAGTTTCCCTAACTGAAGAAAGTGGTTTTTCTTTTGATTTGTTTTTCAGAACTTGTGATGATTTTTAAGCCTTTCATGTTAATGGCTAAAGGTAAAAAAGTAGTTCTTCTCTCCAGTCAGACACCTGCCCCTTAGATATAATTTGCAAGTTCACTCCTTTTCTGTTTTCTGGCATCTTCTGCTCCGAGTGACTCTTATCTGCAACTTTAGCATCATTTCATAGAGTCAACAGCTCCTTCCCCAGTACAGGATATTGGCCGTTAAACTCTATTCAAGTAGCAATTGGTTTTTCCAAGATGACTATTCCTACTTTTGTCTCTTTATGTCACTATGGATTTGTTCTTGATTGATAAACTGAGGTGACCTGTGAATTCAGAAATGCGCACAACATGTTAGAAGGAAAGTTGTTCTTCTATATGTTGCATCATTTCATAAATCAGTGTCTTTTTATTATTCCTTTTTTTTCATGAGCTGAAATAATTCTCACTGGTGGACAATTTCTCTTATAAAGCAGTTTTATATAAAGCCATTTATTAGCAATTGATCTATAATGATGTTGCTGCAGAAATAATTTCTCCATAGGTTTTATTGGCTTTTTTCTCTTGACTTTTAAGGAAGACAAACAACAGCAATCAATGAAAGATTTTTGTTCTGTTTTCCTTTCAGTATTTTTTCATCTAAAAACCCACAGGCCTAATATAGAAACATAAAGGCAAAATGCTGTGTAAAGACTGTATCTTGTGCTCAAAAGAAGATAAGGAAATTCTTTTTTAAAAAAACACATAAGGATTTGCCCTAAATGCCCTAAAGTTTTGTCTATTACTAATATTAGAATATGGTAACTAGGCTTGTTCAGCCTTGGGAAGAGACAATGGGAGGGGACCTCATCAATGTGTGTAAGTACCTGAAAGGAGGCTGTCAAGAAGGTGGAGCCAGGCTCTGCTTAGTTGTGCTGAGCAATAGGACAAGAGGCAAAGGACAGAAACTGATGCTTGGGAAGTTACTTGTGAGTATAAGAGAGAACTTCTTTGCTGTGCAGTGACCATGCACAGGAACAGGTTGCTCAGAGAGATTGTTGAGTCTCCCTCATTGGAGATATTCCAGAACTGTCTGGTCACAATCCTGTGTGCTCTGGGATGACCCTGCTTGAGCAGGGAGGGCGGACCAGAAGACCAACTGTGGTCCCTTCCAACCTTGCCCATTCTGTGATTCTGTAATATTTCTATTTATGTCCTAGACTCTGAAGCAGCACCTATAAATTTAAGGTAATTTGAACACATTTCATTCCTTCATGTAGTCAGAAATGATGCACAGATGTGTACACCACAGAAATGATGTACTTTTGTCAATCAGGTACACACATTTCTCCCAAGAATTATTTTTAAAAGTTAAAATGTTCCAGAGCATTGTGGCAAATTTTGAGTAATTCCTGGCAATATTCCAAATGAGCATTTGTGATTTATTTCTATGTAGAGGAAGCATTAGTAATGCTAGATATTATCAGCAAATATCAGACTCTTCATTACAAATGGTTTTTATACATTGCTTGTTAAAGAGATAGGCTTGCTTACTTTGACAGTTTTTTAAACTGAATCTACTTTTTTCCTCCATTCATCCTTCTTTGAGTTTTGACATCTGCTGTCTTTTCATGAAGGATTTAAGAAATGAGATGACCTTGCCAAAAATCAAGAGGTGTGTCTGTAAGAATTACATTATCTTGGAAGACGGATTTATGTGATTACTGTGTAAAAGAGTACTTGTTCTGCAGTGATTGATGACAACACTGTCGGTATTGACTGATCATTAGAAATATTTATATGGCAGATCCTTTAAGACAGTGGAAGATAGGAAGAAAAGATTAAATGCATATTAAGAAGACAATTTTTTCTATGTCTATGGAAAGAAACAGAGCTTGTAGTTCTTCCCAACACCTTTAATTATTTTCATCATGTTTGTTTTGTTTCATAGACACAAATGTACTATAAATGCCTCCAAAAATGAATTGTAAGCCCCACAAAATTTATGGTGCAGATGATGTCATTTACATATTTTGAAAGCAGTTAAGTTTAATATTTGCAATTATAAATCCCTGCTTATAAATATGCTTTTCAGGTAGGGAGCATATTCATGAAGATATACTAGAAAGATAAATATATTGTTGCTCATTTTTTTCTCAAGGTTTGTATCACAAACAGACTTTAAAAGGATATATGTATTTTGTTATTTGTGACCCTGGCATAGTTTTAGACTTTGGAGTTTTCTACTGCATTATTTACCATGCTGTGTTGACACATTAATGACTAAGTAACCTTTAGTAAATGATATGCTAGTATTTCAGCTATTATAGTCATTAAAAAATAGATGGTCATGAAGGTGGTAATTTAAATACAAGGAGACTTGGCATTATTCTCAGCTTTACCATATCACATATCTCTATTAAAGAGAGCAATTCTGCAGTATTGCTCTTAATTTACTTAGGTGCAAGTGAAAGCAAAATCACTTGGCCAGCCTGCTGGTGTGTGTAGTCACTGAAGACATACATGCACACTTAAACCCTCCCTATATATATTTAAGTGAAAGTTCATACATAGTGTGAGTAGAATGATAACAGCTTGACAGAGTACATTTAATATATTTCATTTATGAGCAATTAAATGGGAGCATGTTTAGTTGATTTAAGTTTCCTTTTCTTCTCTTTCTGTTGCATTATGAAAAATTTTGCTTACACTAAAGTAAATTTTTGAAATATTTTGAGCAATGAAGCAGGTTGTTAAGCAAGATTGTGTAGTTTCCATCCAAAAACTGTCTGGATATAACCCTGGGCAGTTGACTATAGGTGTGAGCAGGAAGGTTGAACCATCAAAGCCCAACTATTGTGTGGTTCTGTGCTTCTGTGACACCAGTCTCTGCAATATACTCATGTAAAATGCACTGTTACAGTTCTGATAATAGGTTGCATGTAGCAAAAAATATGGAACAGTTAAGTGCTCATTAAGATGTACTGATTTCGTGGTTTTGATGTAGTGAAATAAAGAATGAGCCACGTTTTTCAGGTCTTACCTTAGCATATTTGCATACACCTGTAGTCACCAGAACAGGTATTCTAGCCCAGCAGAGGAAAAGTGCTAAAGCTACTTGCAGTATTTAACTAAATTTATCACTCCTTTCTTTGATCTTACATTTTATGGGTATTAATTATTAGTTCCTTTTAATTATACTTCATGACCTTTGTCCTGGAGACTATCCAAAGAGTAGATCATTATGGTATGCAATTTGGTGAAACAGTTTCCAGGCATTATGCCATCCTCAAGACCATGTGAAACAATCTTTATTAAAATTAGAAAAATATTAGTGTGCATATTTAGATTATAAATAATGATAGAGAAATGGCTGACATTATTCCGTGGAGTGCTATTAATTTGGTTTGGCTTTTACTGTAATTCCTAACCACTTCAAAATTAAGAGCATTGAGAACAGTGGTGTGTCAGTTCTGTTGCTCCATTTGCTGGCAGAAAGCACAATGGTTTCTTATCTTTCTCAATCTATTTTAAGTTCATGTGTAGGTGTAAAAAAAAAATCTCACCCCACTGCTTCAGAAGCAGCTCTTAGGCAGGATTTGTCCTCAGAATAACATTATTTCTCATCTGAGTGATTTAAGCAGTCGAGGTGAAGTAAAACTGGCACGAGGTCTCACACAGGCCAGTGACATAAGTGAGGGACTAGTGGTAAAGCTAGACAAATTCTTGAGCTGCTGGACTGTGCTGAAATGCTTGGATAGCCACGGTTACTTGGGCACAGCTACCATGACTACATTCTAAAATTTGGTGTTGGAGGCAGCTTGCAGATGCTATTAAATTTGTACGAAGGCAATAAATGTCTATATAGCTATAGACCCAGATATAACATATAGGTTAATTTAAGCCTTTTGGGAACCTTTTATAATTTTACAACTATGTTTTTGTCAGTATTTTTAAATCTTATTACTTGAAAAATCAGTCATGTAGAGAACGAGAAAAACTGACTCAGAGACTGATCCCACAAAGACTTGCTAAATGAATAATTTTAGTTTCCTGAGTTGTCCCATTGCTAGCTTTGTGCAAATTTGCGCTGTAATGGGAAATGATTTAATACTTCTAATGTTGTTTTTGCTCATGTTAAAGTGCATTCAAACATAACCACTAGTTGAAACAAAACTATTCTTTTGCTTGGCAGTACTCCACTATACCAGATCATAATCAATGTATTAAAATAAGACAATTTGACCTAGTTGTATCATGGAAGCATATTTTAATATGAACACCAAAGATCTTGTTTCTAATTAATAAAGTCCCATTCAAACAAACTATAAAGTTATTAAACTAAACCAAGCACCTCTGGTTCTCTTTGCATGAGTCTGTGACTTACATACTTTAACAGTCTTTTTCTTCTTTTTTCTCACTAATCTTAGCTGAGATTTAAAAATGTCTGGCGTTGCTCTTTTATGTTCAGAAAACAATCTTAACAAAATATACACTATTTTTTCCTTCAAAAACAAAAGCAAAAATTGTCTTTGTAATAGGCCTTTAATATAGCAATCTAGAGCCTGAATTTAGCCAGCAATGTTTATTGTGATCTGGCATTTTGTTACTTATGATAGCTTTTTAACAAATTTTTGATTTGATTTATTATACAATTATTATTTTAAAAGTTAAAATTACTCAACTTATCCCTTTAGAACTTCTGTATTTTTTCACAGAATCTTCCCTCAGTGCTCTACTTTTTTAAACCATTTTCAGACAAATTCTCAGATTTAAGAGCAGACTTTATTCTCAGGGATTTCACCTGTTAGAAATTTATATGGATTTAACAAAGCAGTTAAACATGGTCTTAAACCATTCCTACTGAACTAAATACATATGGAGTGTCTCTGTTTGCTTTTGTCTTTTAAGAAATCCAAATCAGCATTTTACAGTAACAAACCCCTGAGAAAAACAGCTCAGGGATAGTTTCTCAGTTACTGTTATTCTGTCCTTTGTTTTTTAGTGATCTAGACATGGATCTGATAGGTTTCTCTCTCTTTGGATTGTGACACCTCATGGTTTTGCTTTTTTTGTCTCTTTTTGACTATATTATTTCCTGCTTCTCTGTTTTTGAATCTACATGCATAATTTTCAGGACAGTTTTCCCAGCAATTTTTAGCTATAGTTAAAAACTTATTCACATTTTTTCACTCAGTTCAGTGACAACCCATAAAGAACTCTTTGCTCCCAATAAATTTCACAGTGACTATAATGTGGATTTAGATTCATGCTATTGAGTAACATCTTTCTAAACTGAAAACCATCTAATCAGAGTTAGTGGTTTAGTGGTTTCAATATTACAAGGAACAGCTCCTACAAACTCAGGTCATTGTCCTAAGGGTTCATGGTAGTTTAAAGTAATAGTTTTTGCTTAATTATAATGATCCTTTCATGAACAGAATCTCATTTGTGTTAGTAGTCAAATGATTTTAATTTGGAAAGTTCATTGCAAATAAGTTGTGTTCTCTTGATTTGGGTAATTATACTCACTTAGTACGTTAATGGCAAGGACTGCTCAGGCTTTTTAAAAACCTTCCAGCTCTCTGTAGAACAGTTATTGAAAGGAGTGGAGAGTATGCAGTTCTCTTTGATCACTTTAATGAACCTCAGTGTTTTTATTGTCTATTCAATTATATGCAAAGTGCAGTGCAACTGTGTATTAGCTGCTAATTAGAGTTCTATTCAAGAAAAAATAACATAAAAGCAACCAATGTCATAATTAAGATATTGAACAATATTTTTTCTAATGATTTTCAAACAGCAAAACAAATCCTTTTTAATTACTGTTAAAAAAATGCATGTGCCTTATTGCAGAGCTTTTGCTCTTGGTTGTTTTTATGTTTATAAGGACTTAAGTTTTGTCAAAAAGGCAAGTTAGACCACAGCCATTGTCACAACCTCTGCCAGCCCATGGGCAGCAACAGAAAGGGGAAAACACTGTGAGAGCAACATGAAATTTTTATGTCCTTCTTGGTCTTAGTTACAAAATTTAGTATTTACATTTCTGTCAGCAAATGTAACAGCATTGCAATAAACTTCTGAGGCAATGGGTGGCCAGGGGCTACAAGTAAGGCCCACAGATATTCAATGATGCTACACTAAGATGGATCACATTTAGATAATCCTGTGCCACTTTTATTCTGTATATTCATGGGATATAACATTGTAATATGCATGAGATAAATGCTCTCGTTGTAATTCTGTTCCCAGTGCGGGTCCTTCATTTCCAGAAGGGATTCAAGAGAGAGCATAGGGAAGGAGATGGTACTGTTACTAGCTAAACTGTTCATGGTGAAGTCCAGTATGTGAAAAATAACTAAATAATATTACAAAGGCATCTGACACAACCAGATATTCAGGAGGTGGGGAAAATAACTGAAAAGTTATCTTCACTCAGAAGAATGAAGAGACAGAGGCATAGTTAAAAAACACATGTACAAGGCAAAAGTATATGAAATAGCTTCCTAGGCAGGGAGGTTTTTCGCAGAAGTACCTCACCTCTTTGGAACCTGTTTGGAGACTTTAAGAAATAAGTACAAAGGCCATAGGAATTGGCTTCATAGATTAGAAAAAAACTATGGAGGAAACCTAAATATCACTCAAGCTTTAGCAAGAATAAAGCATGGAAAAGAGGACATAATTTTTAGATGATGAGCAAAGCTTACTTTAAAGGTTATATTGGGCTTCAATTATAAATAAATGTGTGTTTCTATATATTTTAAAACAAAATCTGAAGTTTCCGTTTTAAGAGAAGTGTTCCTATTCCTTTAAGACATTCATAGCAGAATGGCATCTTTTATATGTATTCGTAATTAGAAGTGTCTAGTAATTAATCTTTGGTTACTTAGAAGAAGCTGATTGACAACTGGAGGAAAAAATTGAGAGTGATACTTAATCTTAGAAACAGGAAGGAGGTGGGAAATTAGGATTAATTTTTCATTTAGACTTTTGACTGAAGCAAGCAGTGCAGTGGCTACTTCCCAGCTTCCTGCAGCCAGCAGTGCAGCAGATGCAGGGATGTGAGGAAGCCAAAGGCTGGCAGTTGAGTGGCTGTGCCCCACAAACAAGGGATTTCAATAACCTAAATAAAGCATTTGCGTGATACAGAGATGTGATCCCTTTGTGTTGCTTATTGATGCATTTCTGTTTCATGCTTATCCACTGATAACTTCAGTACATTCATTGGCAAGTGATCTGAATTAGGTGAGGGCACAGATTTTGGTTAGATGTGTTACTCTTAGAAGCAATTGTTTTGTTATCTGCATCAATAGTAGGAATAATGTCATAGTAGGAATAATGTTCCAATTTAGTTTTGGTCAAGCAAAAACCTCTAATAAAGTTCTATTAATTACTATTGTTACTTTACCAAGTATATTTTTTTTTCCTTTTCATATATGAAGTAGCTTTGCTTTACTGAAGACATCAGTTTATAAATTGATGTCATGTCAGCAATTGTACTTGGAGGTTTTTGAAGGAGGGCATTAGATAGGTGTTGGAAGTCAGACTCTGCTCATTAACCCTGTGAAACTGCTGAACTGCAGAACAGATTGTCTGCTAGTCAAGCTCCTGCCTCACTACTTTGAATTAGAGCCAAGTGATCATCCAGTTAGAGATTTTCTGTTGCCTCTTTTGGTCCCTCAATTGACTGCCCATATGAAAACAGAAATGTTGCAGAACAATCTTCTACTTTGATCCCTACATTCTTCTGTTCCCATACAGAGATCACTGTAATCAAGTTAAGATTTTCTCTGTATTTCTTATTACCTTACATAATGCCACTGGATTCGGCAGAACACTTTCCATTGTCTTATGTGGATTTTGGATCATGCAAACGGAAGTCAGTTTGTTACCAGGAATGATAATACTGTCTATTGATGCCTTGAAAGCCTTCCTAGAATTGCATGTACACCGAATACAGTTTTTCTAAGGAAAATTCTTCTTTTGTTAATTGCTTTTAGTTTTATGCATGTTTATCCTCCATTCCTACAATGTGGTTCTGTGCACTCAGGGACCTGAGCAATGTCTAGTCCATACCCCTCCCAAGCTGACACATAAATGCTAAAGGAAAGATGAGAAACTAGAAGAGGCAGGGGACAGCAGCAGCTGGAAGAGAGAATGAGTTATGTCCCAGAGTCAAAGCTAGCAGCACACTCTGGGCACAGCAGCAGTTGTGTGTGATCTGAGTGCTTTATCTTCTCTGGCACTCCCAGCTCTCACTTGCTGCTGTCCTAAATTTCCCCAAGATTCACTGTAAAGGACTCAAAGGTATTCTGAGGGACCTGTAACAGGAGTGCATTCTCATCTTAGTGAAATCTGCCCTCAGAAGCCACCCCTGCTCTTCGTGCATTGTTGACAAACAAAGTTGTTACTTTATCAGGTCTAGTATGCCAACATGGCATAAATCTATCTAACCTTCAGAAATTAGAAAAGGTAGCAATCATACCCTTAAAAAGTCACTTTTGAATTAACTAATTAATCATTCATTGCCCGTGGCACTAATAAGTCATTAGTTGTGTAGTGGCTCATTATAAGGTGCAATATGTAGAAGGGCTCATTTATGCAACTCCTTGCTGAATGTTGATTAGGTTATTTATAGATAATGCATGCTTGTTATGATCAATTATGGCTTACATCTCTGTAAACGTGGTTTTTAGCTGAAATGAAGCAAGGCAAAGACTTATTTAAAACATCTGTACAGTTAAATATCGTAAAAGAAGCTGTTAATACAATATCTCTTTCAATACTCCAGAGAAAGGAATCTTTTGTCTTGCTACATTGAAATCTGTTCCCATTTGCTCTTTAGTTTTGTTTTTCAATTGCTGTTCTGTCTACTTGAGTTATTCATACTTCCTGAAGGAACTCTGCAATGTAAGAACTAAAGTATAATACATGTTGTAAACAGACTTTAATGCATGAATGCAGTTAAGTAGCATTATTCCAGTTTTATATGTTAATGTTCGAAAGGCTTCAAAAATACAATATGAAGTCAAAGTTATTGGATATATTACCCTGTGTTTTGAAAATGCTGTCTGAATTTAAAAGAGATATGATTACCCCAAGGAGAAGAAAAAAAAATAGTAGCAGAAATACTATGTGTCAGTGTTTGCCAATTAGAGTCACTGAAGTAATTTTTAATTGTTCCTTCTTTATTTTTGCCTCAGAAACAGAATTTACAATTCTCTCTGAAACATACTTTTCTCTCTAAAATGAACATAAGTAAAAATGTAAAAACCACACCAACTCTTCTTTACTTGAAAAAGCCTGCAGTAGATTTTATCCCAATACACATACACAGAAATGCCCTATCCCTACTGGATTAGATCATCTCTAAGGACAGCATTTTGTACCTCTAGAATAGTTGCCATGGCTTCAGACAAAATTCCAGTCCTGTTAGCTAGTCACAATGAAACACCCTGTTTGATATATCCAGCCTCTTGTGGTTCAGTGACTTCCACACTCAGGCTGCCACATAGAGGAAAGAAGGGTTGGAAGGAGGGGAAGGAGGCAGAAGTCTGAGGGGATTCCAGTTCTCATTCTGGAAGAAAAAAAAAGGCATGGGAGGGGAACTCCACCCAATAGTTCTTTCAGAAAGCAGCTTTGCAAATTGGGAAAGTATCCAGAAGCCAGGCAACAGCAAAAGATACCGGTACAGAAGTGGTATGGAACACCTCTGAGCAGGAATACCAATTATGGAGAAACCAAGGACGATGTTTAATAAATCTAGTGTTTGTGCTTTTCATTTGGTCTTCACTGTGCTCCGACCAGAACTGTGGTATCTTGAGAGATTTGAGCCTCATAAGAGGTGTTTGGGACTTGCTAATAAGAATCTGTCCTTCAAATCAGGAGGTGTTAATGGTAACCTTCTTGAAAAGGATAAAAAATAATGCATATCTATGAAAAGAATTCACAGATACAGCAGAAGAGTGTGTCAGCTTTGGATGTTTGCTGTCCTAGGAGAGGTTTGCCAGGATGATATATGACTACGTAAAAAAGGGTTATGTTCTTAAATGCAACTGACAGACACTGAGGGTTCTTTGTCCCTTTTCCACTAAAGTGAGGGATAGCAATTTTGGAAATAAGAAAGAGGATGAGGTTCTGCATTTTCTTCAGAAGTGCAATGTCCCACCATGGATACCCTTGAGAGACCACTCCTGAAGGGTGAAAATTACCCTAGCAAAAAATACAGAGTCACACAAATAGTTCTAAATGGCTGAGTAAGTGAGCCAGACAAGTATTGTAGATGAGTAAATCCCACCCTGATAGCCATAGTCTCTCTCCTCAAAGCAGTGAGGGAACAAACTGCCATTTATAACATCAGCATTACTTTACGGGAAGTTCCTATATACCCTGTGACTCTGCTAATGCACATTCAAGGCAGCTGTTGACAGCTTTCTTTGATAGTCACGTAGGGTAAAAGGCCTCAGCTTCTGTGAATCAATATCTTACCATTTGTTCAGAGGCATCAAAGCCCTCCATGCCATTGAGGAGTTGGCTGGAAAAGCTACCAAGAGCTTGCTGCAGCTGGGGTCCAGCAACGTATGAAAGACATACTTAAACCTATCCGATAAAATAGACTGCCTTAAGCATGGAAGAAATATTTAACAGCAAAGTAATCCAGTGAATGTAGTCATGGCAGTTAATCACAAACTTAAGATGTATGTGTTAAAAGGGTTTCTGTATTAGGACCTGGATTAGTTTCTGGGTTATCCCATAGAAGGGAAGATACAGTTTTATTTTGATAATTTTGTAGTAGTCAGCCTCAACTCTCACTTGCTTGTAGAAATGCCCTTGTGAGCATTTTTATGTGAGTTAATAAAAGAATGAAAACTTCAATTGTCTGTATATAAAATAAATCAAATGCACTGTTTAAAAATCAAAGGAAAAATATTTCCTACTCCAGTTAAATTAAACTCAATTGGAACCTATTCAGTCACCTTCATAACTATTTAAATGGTGATTGTGCAATACTTACATGATCAAAGTTAATGTAATATTTATGCAATCAAAGTTAATGTTAAGACATATAATGATTTTACAAGATGAGCTGTGAATATAAATGAAAAATTAACATAATTATTAAGGATCATAATATTTGCAGAGAGAAAAAATATTTTTTCAGTGGTAATGGTTTGTCTCTATCTCTAAGAGGATTCCATATATTATTTATTTTATGAGAAAGCTTCCATATATCAGCTTATGATTTGACTTTTTTGACTGAATTTTTGAAATAGCAGCAGTAAAGAGTGTGGCTTTATTTTTAATAGAGTGATATTAAGTGGACAATTCTGTTTTCAGTGGTTTCAACTCAGATCTGGAGTCCAATCCACCTGGGTCATTAAATTGAACAGGAACAAAACAGGCTTCTTAATTGTCCTCTTGCTTTTTAGATTTATATTCTATATTGATGCATTTTATGAAGTTGCCTTGTCTGAGTGAACAAAATGGAGGAAAAAGCCGGAGGGAGCTGTATGCAACTTCCCCAGAGCCAAGGTCCACAGTGGGTCTTCCTCTCCCTGTGTTCTGGGTAGACTCTTGCTCAGCTCCTGAGACAGCAGCCATCGGCGAGGGCTGAGCTCCTCCCGTCAGGGCCAAGCATGAAGGTCCCCTGTCACATAGCAAACAGGGAAGAGATGACATTGTGCCCAGGTTGTCACACCCACAGAAAAGGGGAGGAATTTCTCACATCATTCTTTTCTCTTGCGCTCATGTGCCAAGGAAGTATAATCAGTCTTCGCTTGGTTTTGAAATACAAGCTGGGGAGAAGCCACAAATGTGAAATCTCACTGAATGAAAACTTTGCAAAGATTTTGTATTCCAAATTTGCATGTGAGATTTAGAATATTGGGAAAAAAAAGTGTTTGTGTTGTTTTGTAGGAAGCTCAGAGACTGTTTATCCATTCTGAAATAGTGGTTAGAGAAGAACGCTTTAAATTTTCCTCACTATTTCTATTAAATATGCTCTAGCTGTTCTAACTGCCTTTTGGATTTGTCCCAAAAGTCTACTTCTTAAACATCCCAAATATCCTCCACTAGTACTAGAATTATTTAGATCTGAGATCTCTCAAAACCTCACCAAATATCAAAGAAAGAGATGTTTGCCTGAGTTAATGTGAGCTTAACCATTCAGTATAAAGAGGATCTCTGCTCATGATTCCACGTCACAGAGAGAAACAATTACCTCTGAATATTTTTAATCAGGATTTGTGTAGAACTGACTAAATTAAGTGACATGCTTTGTGACTAAATTAAGTGGCATGCTTCAAAAATAGTGGCCATTGAAATAGACTTTGTAATTCATGTTTAGATAATGAATTCTTAACAGCTCAGTTTCCATGAGGGGACACATAATGTTGGCATATTTAAAGATACTTGATAATGGTAAGAGTGAAATGGGATTCTTAAGTTCTGTGGACTTAGTTGATGTGGTTTATAGTATACATTATATATAACTTTTATATATACAACTATATAGATATAACTATGTAGATAACATAGTTTTCTCATCATTTGTGCCAATAATACTACCAGCAAACCTTCTGCACATGCATTTGTAATGCAATTTCTGTATATTACAGTATTATACTGACAACAATTCTACTGTGCTCAGGCAAAAGAAATAACAAGAGGCTGTTCTATAACTGTATAATTTATGAATATCATAGTTATTTCCGGAGATTATCTTTGTCCTCATGCAAATTATTTATTTTGTGCCTACTTATAGTGTAACCTTTGAAATTAAATTGAAATTATGGAATGCCTTAAAGCCTGACTAGCATGTACCAGCTGTCTCAGTCAGCTGGCTCGTCAGTCAATACAGACTGCAAATCACAACTATATTTGATCTTGATTGAGAGGCTATTTTGGGAACTGTGCCGGTGAACATTGAACAAGTTGTACTGAAGAGATCATACCCTTTGTAACTGGTGAAGTGAAGACCACAGAAATAATCTCAGCTACACAACGATGACTGGTGTTCTGATGTTCAAAAAAAAAAAAAAAAAATAGAAAAAAAGAAGTGGTAGCCAAAAAGCTTTCAAGGAAATTCCTGTAACTAATCTGCAACCTACTTTTTCTCCAAACATTCTGTCTTCCTGCTTTCCTTTTCTCTCCTTCTCCCCCTTTTTATTTTTCACTGCCTTTCCCAGATGTCTTGAAGCTCTTGCTGGCCAGCTACTGTTCTAGAGCATGCCGACTGGACACTGTCTCCTTCGTTTTTCGCCAAAAATCTCTGGCAAAAACATTTTTATTTGTTTATTCTTAGGGAAGTCATGCATCACAGGCTGCTGCTGTCTATCACATCACTGTAGGATTTTAATGTCACATTGGAAGCTTTGAGAGGTTTAGGTAATATTTCTTTCTTTTGACTAATTTACTAAGCATACACTAAGATTAATTCATATGCAGATCTCTGTTAAGGTCTATTATCATAAACTAACTGGTTTTTCCTGGAGAAAATGTTTGGGGGAGCTTCTTTTCAAATGAAAACATAAATCACACAGGTGGGGGTTTTTCTACATTTTCACTCTCCCCAGTTAAATGGTTCAGTTTATGCCTCAATGGCTAAAACACCCTTTTTCTATAGCCTTGACAAGGACAGTCACTGTATCATACTGCATTTTGTTGCTGGGCGACTTTTTTAACCTCCATAAACATTACAAATATCTGTGTGTCCTTAGGACTGCTCAGATGCACAGAGTCACCCAGACTCATTTATTCCCCAGCTGGTTCCCATATGCTTTCAGCAGATTTTCCAATATGTGCTTTCATGATTTCATCCTAAAGGTACATCCCATAAGTACCTGCCAACCTGCCATGCTGTTTTCCTTCAAATCACAAATTCTGCCTTTCCTTTGCTGCAATGCTTACACAACCCCTGACAAAACTGTTGTCACTCACACTGACTAGCGCTACCTCGGTGTGCCTTTGCCTGCACTGGCTGATGAGCTGTCTTAAATCTAAATTGCCTGCTGCTGTTCTTCTGTTTGCACAGTCCCTAGTGCAGGGCACACAGGAACCCTGCCTGTGCTGCTTCAAGGTTTTATACCCACAATGCAAAACAATAATAAAGTACCTAATACTTGGATTAACTTGCTAATAAGGGAAACAGAAGGAGGTATTATTGTAACAACACTGTTTTCTTCTTAAATGCTATGATAGTTCTTTCTTTTCTGGGTTTGTTTGAAGAAAATCTCATTTTACCTTGAAGCAAATGAATTCTCTTTCTTCAGGAGTTTGTCTATAGATAGGATTTACCACAAAAATTGTTTTACTTAAATACTTCCATCTTCAGATTTTAATTCAAAATTTAGTGTAGTGCTTTGGGGGGAGTGAAATATAACATAATACATGGTCTTTGATCTCTGTTTTCTCTAGGAGAAAATGAGGAGGAAAGAGGTAGAGCAGTATTCACTGTGGAGGTGTGCGTGTCTTCCTCATTTCAAAAATATCATGCACTGAATCTCCACTCCACATGTGTCTCAGAAAGCTGCCTGTTCATGGCACTTACCCAAGCTTCTTTCCTCATTGCTGAACTCAGAATGCTCTTGTACCTTGGCATGGTTTCAACTATGTCAGTTAAATCAGAAAGAGGGAGAGTCAGGCCAACAACAAAAACACCTTTCCTGGAGAGATATGATGTTGACCCAGAAATAACACTGAGCTGCCAGAACATCATTGCTACATTCAATTCGGTTTTAATAGAGGCAGAATGATCTAGTGGAAGCTGTGCACATTCAGTCATTGTTGTGTCTCCTGCTGTCATGGAGTGTGCTTACTAGAAGATTTAAATAAGGAAAAGGAAAAATAATGTGCAGTATATTAAATGTTCTGCTTGCTACTCTGAAAAATATTATACTGAAACATTCAATCACTGACAAGCATCATTCTTTTATTATTAATAATCCATATGGAAAGTAGATTGCTTGCAGTACAATTTTCTCTGACTTATTTTAACTATGCATTTTAATACATTTGGGTATAATAATAAAAATAATGCTTTGGTCTGCAAAAATGCAAATATTGACGCACATTATAGTCAAGGATTTTACAGCAAGTGTTCAGAATATATTCAAATGGTAAAGGACATGCCTTTTTATTCAGGATATACTTAAACAAAATTCTTCAAGTTTGCAACAAATTTCTCTTGCATGTTATTTTTTTTTACATTCTTATTGTCACAGTTGCGTGAGGTGTCAACAGGCTTTTCATCATACCAATTATGTATGAAAAAATACACAGAAATTACTTCAAACCCTAAATGAAGTAGACATCAGTGAGATAAGAAAGAAAATTATTCAATTAGCAAGGGTTCATACTGTTCTTCTGTACCCCAGTGGTGTTAGGTAGTATTTCAAAAACATTCATCTTTGGCCTAACGTTATTTTCAGTGATATCAGCTCAGCTCATAACCTTGCCCAAGATGCAAATGAAGAGGAAAAATTACAAAGTCAAAGCTCAACAGAGTTTAATTGGCTATTTTGGTATTTGTATCTCCTAAAAAGACATCAGCTCAAATTTTTATGCTAATCAAAAAGTGCATTTTCCATTTGTTACATTATTAACCTACTCTAAACTTACATTAAGTCAATTTAAATTTACAGCTTGAGTATCCATGTTGTCAGCAGTTAATGTAGAAAAAGATGAAACCATTAAGTTCATATAGAAGTCTGAGTGAAAATCATTTATGTAAATACATAATGGAATATTCTTGTTCTTCTCAGTCAATGGCCAAAAGTGGAAAATGCTAAGTCCTTCCTAAAGATGGTTGTTGCTTCTTTGTTATTCACAGACAGTATGACACAGTTAAGGCAATGTTTGGATGTTTGGATCATGTATGCATAGTTTTCATTTTAATTTACACAGCAAGAAAAGGAGTTTCTTTAATTTTCTCTTAAAGCTCCATCTTTGATAGGACACTGTGACACATCTAACTGCAATGTGCATAAATTGATAAACATGTTGTTCTGGGATTTTCAGAACACCAGTTAAAATTAAATGTGTACCTTTTCTGTATGGTCATGGAGTTTGAGTTGAACCTGAAGAGTAAGAATATATTTAATAGTCTGCTTCAATCATTCTGTGTCGTTATGTATTACTAAAGACCTCAGAATTTGTCAAATACATTCATTAAACATGACACTTGCAAGGACGGAGTAGGGTTTTTCTTGTACTAGATTTCCACTGGGAACAGCATATTTCATGGTGATTTTTTCTTGATGGAGTGATAGCAATGTTGAGCTATTTTAAAATATATTTCCCATTTTCCTACAGTGCTTATAATGATTGGAGACTAATGTAAATGTCACTCCCCATAAAACTGATCTTTTAATGGGAGGAAATTAACTGATTCAGTATTGTTAGTAATATAATTTTAAAAGTCTTTAAGATGCTGATTCAAAAAATCTTTCATTAGGAGTCTATTTAGCATACATAGCTCTAATCTTCCTACATTAGGTTTCTGAATTGTCTAAGTATACTCTCTAAAACATTTAGTATTTTACCTCCTTTGAAAAAAAAAAGACATAAAAGGACTTGCTTACATAGGCTATATCTACAGTATTTTGCTTTGCCTCTGTCAAAGTACATATATCTACCACACGTTGTGTATAATTAAAGTGAATATTAATATATATTTAATAGCTTATGCATATGTGCCAGGTCCAATTTGTGAATTGCAAAATATTTTCACTGATCTTTTTTTTTTTTCCTTTACTACTAGAGTATTCTCATTAAGACATTAATAGTGGGGAAAATGCACCAATGTAGTGTAAGCTTGCTGCATAATCATTAAGAATTTTGTCGTTTCAGAAATCACACCAATCAGGAAGGTGGCTTCATGATGTTTTGTATTGGTTCTGTGTAACATAATAGTATTCAAGGTATACAGCCTTCCAAAGATTGATTTGATATGTTTGGCTGTCATACTGTGTATTGCCACTTTTGTTGTCAGACCTTATCTGGGAGGAGGAAGATAAACAGGACAAATAAGCATGAATGACGAGAGAAGAAAATTCCACAGGAATACTTCCAGCAGATAACATATCGCCCTCAGAACCGGTGGTTTAACTACCGGGTTACATTTATGTAAAAATTGCATCTGTTTAACATCCCAAAAATCTCCACACTTTCTGATAAGCATACAGATTCTCCCTGGTAGTCAATATACCATTGAGAAATAACAGCCTAGCAAGGGAACATGAGTAATAGTACCAATTCATGTCTGTTGCAGACTGTGAATCCTTCTATAATAGCTGATAATGTGGGGTATCTGGAGACCAAGAATGATGTTTAACAAAACACACTAACTTTTTATGGCATTTTCCTATAGTACAGGCATCTCATAATTGTACAGGAAGGAAAAAACCCTAATTATTAATAACTAATGATAAGAACTAATAAAGTAATATATTAATTAATTTTATTCTATTTCCCATGGTAATATCTCCAGCTCATTTATATTTGATTTACATGAAGTATAAATGAACCTTAAGGGCTGTATTAATTAAATAATATGAGGAACTTAAAAAATCAGAAAAAACAAAACTACACTATGATTACAAGTAAGAAGTTACTTCATCTCACTCTTTTCCTAATTCTTTTCATACTATTAGGTTTCTGTATATTTGGGTTTAGGACACAAAAATGACAGGCACAAAAACTCAAAATTTGGATCCTCTAATCCTTACTCTGTTGTGGAAGGAAGTTCTGCAGAACCTTCAGTTCTGGTGCTGGACAGGTTTTAAAATTACTGAACACCGTGTTCCTAATACCCAGTGATATTTATACACTGGAAAATCCCCTTGTCTCCTCTTCTAGAATGGTGCCACCAGAAGGCTGATGTTATGCTGTGTTCCTCTCCCAAGCCCTTCTTATATATAGGATGTTTGCCTAGTAATTGGGATATCTTTTTCAAATCTTTGCTTAGCCCAGGCAGGGAGAAGACCCAAACTAAACCACCCAACATCTAAGTTAGTCTCTACCCACAGAACTAAAAGGCAATAGAAGCTAGCACACTTCCAGTTTTCTTTCAAAATGCTATACATTTTATAATTAAATAGATATTTGCCATGTTTTAAGGATGATCCAACCCAGCAACACTTGTGAGATATCATCTAGTCTGTATTTCCACTGGGGCTATTGCCAGACAATTTGACACCAAAACCATTGAAACAAGACTGTAGTCACAGAAACATGGCTGCTTGGGAGTTTTGCCAGTAGATATTTAAGTGCCAGAGCTGGAACAGTATTTTTAATGTATGCACTTTGCACTTTGTTGTCAAAATTACATTTGTGTTCTAAGCTGCTGTGCAAATCCTAACCTTATAGTGCTAATCTTAACCTGAATCCATTTTTCCATGTCACTGTAAGTTCTTAAGGTTTACAAAGAGCTAATAAAGGAAGCAACTGAAGTGGCAATATATTAAAGCCTTGTTTGTTCTCTTTAAAGCCCATTATACTGTTAAAAATCTCCCTATGACTAAAGGAATTGTCAGTCTCAATTAGCACTATTTTTTTTCTCTTTTATCCCACCATACCTGCTCCCTCTGGATTTAGGTGTTTGCAACAGAGATACACAAAGGAAATTGCTCTGTTTAACAAATTCCTTTGTAGTGCTTTGTACAATTCATTTCTCCCTGGATTAAGACAAGATTCCTTGCAGTTGTCATATCAGAAATAAAGCACTTCCATAATACTTCTTATTGGTCTTGAAGAAGAAACATGCACAACCAAGGTTCTTAAAGCATTCCTGGAATCAAGATTTCTGAGAATTCTTCTCAGTCTTCATCATCCTTGTTAGGTAACTTAAAATGCTTCTGAAAATAAAAAGTGTATAAACACTTCCACCTGAATTCAACTACTATGAAATACAAATTATCTGTTAGAATGACATGATTTAAGGGGAAAAAAAATCTAAATTGAATTATGGGGGGAGGGTTATGGCAACCTTGTAGTGGAAACAAGTTAGCATTAAGAAAAAGTATGAATAACCAGTGACTTCCTAATATTTTTAAAAATTCTGTAAAGGAGTTTACACCTGAGAAAATTTTTTCTTAATAATAATTTTGATTGGGAGTGTGCAGTCACTTATGCCACAAATATATGGTGCCATATTTCTAGAAGAGGCTTTATGCAAACATAATTTTGATTGTGTCTGTGTTTGTAATATTAAAAATTACATACCTGTAACCATTCTGTGGCCCTAAAATTTAAAGGCATGGTGCAGCTCACATTCACACGACTAAGTTTTTCTTCCCTTGTGAAGTGGTGGGAAGAATGTGTGGAACACACCAGTTCTCTGTGGGACTCCTTGCACCAGCACAGCCCACAGCTGAGCCAAGAACAGTGGTGACAGCTGGACAACACACATGGTCTGGGGCAGCTTCTCCAGGGCCACCTCAGGGCCCTCTGTTACTCAGTTGTAGAGATGTCACTCTGAGGCAAATTTTGTCCTCGGGCTATGCAACAGTAAGTCCCTTTTCATTTGGAAAGCTTGGTGCAATATATTTCAAATCTACACTTCTCAATCCCAACACAGACATTGCACTAGAGTATTCTAGTAACATTAATGTCTAATAAATGAGAAGGCATCATGGGAAGGACACTTTGGTGCTCATATTCCTTCATTTTACAGTCAAAACACCATCATAAAAAAAAATAAATTCTCATAGCCATGCAGTCCTAAAACATTTTAGACTCAGAATTGCATAACCAGACTTTGCACCATTCATCTACATGGAATTTGCTTCAATTAAAGCAGTTTGCAAAATGGAGTAATGAATTCTAAGACTTTCATGCATTGAGGTCTCAATGACGAATTAGACATAACTATGAACAGTATATATTTCTAGATTTTAATTTTAGACTGAAGTTGACTTTCCCAGTTGTCACTCAGTTAAAATAAATACTCTTAAGCCTTACAAATCTCATAGAGCTCAACAGAGAGCTGGCATGTCTTATATTGGCTAAGTTAGGTCTATAGTGGAACAAATCTGTTTTAAGTTTTACAAATATACTAGAGATCATTTCAGATTCTTGCACGCTTATTGTCTTCTCTAAACTAGCCTGTTAGATTGTGATCTCATGCTACTGTCTTTCTTCACATGGATTTTTTTTGGCTGTTTAATCAGAAGAAAACAGGAATTTAATCTATAGTAAAGGAAGACAATTTTCTGAAGAAGATGGGAGTTCTATGCCACTCTTTGTTTATTGAAAATAAATAAGCACAAGGACTTCAGTGATACATAGGTTCAACATACTCCTCTAGTAGAAATAACAAGAAAGATGAGGGTTCATATTTTGGTGTATATGTTGATCCACGTTTTTGGGGGGTTTTTTCCAAATACACCTCCTCACATTGTTATGATTGATCTTCTGAGTATTATGTAGTAGTCCAAGCATCCGACCTTCAGCATATAGCTGAGTGTAGTTTTGAATTAAGGCAAATTCTAATGATTTTTCTACCATATAACTATATGATAGATATAGTTATTCGACAGAACCCTGACCAGCGACAGCTACATGTTTGCACAGTTCCCCTCCAAGTTATTTATGGCAGAAGTGTCATGAGAGAGCTACAAGCTGCCAAAGTCATGACTTTTTCATTCATGTCCTGTGCAGTCACTTTCGAGTGTGTCTTTTAAAATTGATGGAATACCTGGAGAGGGTAATTGTCCTGGCAATATTTGGAAGATGTGCAGAGTAAGGGAGAAGTCTCTGACAACTGGTCTATCTGGTCAAAGGTTGGAGACGTGCTCATTGCAGTAATGTGAGAGCTTAAATAAAGCATACGAATTAATATCCCTGATTAGGTGGCTGGGCTATCATGTACAGACCATACAGAGAAAGAGTTGCCTGTTAGAGCAGTATGTAACTATACACGTGTTCAGTCAGGGTAAGTTTTGTTTACATCAAGGTGATGTGAATGCCCTGGTGTGTTAAAATTTCTGAACTGCCTTCCTCATGACACAAAGCAACGTTTTCATGCATCTTGGCGATTCCTAATCTTTTAGAATTAATGGCCTCTTGAGTCTATTAAGCTCAGATGCGGGTTGGTCTTTCACCTAAATGGTTAAAGAATTTTACCCCCTGTGAAAATCATAAATATTCCAGTCATTCTGGTAGTGTTTTTTTTCTCCTGAAGCAGATCATTTTTGCTGAGTGTATTAATTTTTGCTTCCTACTTTGAAGAGATGGCATAAGTGTATGAAAAAAAGAAATCAACTATCTTTATGGTAGGTTCTTATTCCTTTTCCACTGGTTTTCAGTGCTCAGATTTTTCTACATGCAAATTTGAAAAAAAAAAACCACTGGAATATCTCCCAAAATTTAACTTCACTTTGTGCTATTGGCAATCTGCTGTGTTTTGGCCTAGTTACATAAGTCATATGGCACTGTTTATGTTAAGTCATATAGCTTTCTTGGAATCAGGGAACATAAAACAGGACTGCATAACTATCAACAGGCTTGTTGTCATTATTTGTGATTACCTCAGAAATTAAGCTTAACCAGAAGTAAAGAAGGAATAAAATTCAGAATATAAAAACTGCATTAACTTCAGTGATGTATATGTGTTAAACCATTAATCTCAATAAGGTAAGCATCTTAAATGAGCATATTAATATCCATTCTACATACAAAATTTGAACAACATGACGTCATGTCTAGATTATTATGCTTGTAAAACATTGCTGTTATTGGCACTACTTATCATTCAACATATTTAATTATAAATATTTCATATTTATATATTGTGGTTTCTTGTAATTTAATTTCGTAGATATGGCTACTCTTACCAAAAATCTCCCTTTCACTTGCAATTCTTCTTTCAAGTAACACAATTCCTATACAACACAGGGGTTTATACTCCTAAAATTAATTTGAAAAAATTAAACCCCCCAAAAAAGTGCTCAGAAATATGTTCTTAACTAG
Organism: Orthonyx spaldingii; assembly: GCA_013397795.1. Classification (NCBI taxonomy): domain Eukaryota; kingdom Metazoa; phylum Chordata; class Aves; order Passeriformes; family Orthonychidae; genus Orthonyx; species Orthonyx spaldingii. The sequence continues at coordinate 763,060 of VZTJ01000801.1, forward strand.
GAAATAGTGTCAATGGAAACAAAAGTTGGCTTAGGTTAATAGTCTCCAGCTGCCACATTAATGCTGAGGCAGAACCGATACATTTATTTTCAAAGTTGAAAACATTGATCTTATGACAGTGCTCTATTATGATGACTTCATTCCTATTATGTCAAGAAATTGATGAAGAGGTAACCATTTTATCAGATGAATTGTGCTGCAAGAGAGTGACAGATGTTCAATCTAATAATATTCATTTCCTTCATCCTAAATTGACCTTATTTATCCAATCAGGTGTTAGATTAAATTTTCAAATAAGTCACACTATTTGCAAATGGGACTCTTAATCATAATGGTAAGTGAAAGAAAAATTATTGTGCAATAAGAGATGACAATGTTGGTCATCTCTTTCCTATTATAAAGACATTTGGTCTTATTGCTGCATTATAAAAGAAGTGTTTTAAGGTTTAGGGTTCATTTTATGCGTAATACATAATTTACATCTAACTTCCACAACTGCACTGAATGTATCAATTTTTTGTGCATCAATGGAGCAATCAAAAATATCAATATGGTAATTAGAGAAACAGATTATCTTAGATGAATGGTTGCTTTAGACCATTAACTTCCATAACATGACATTATGAAATTATACAGTCAACAAATAGCTTAACGTTGCAAAGTGTTCTAGAGCTTGCCAATATGGTACAAGCCAGAAACTGAAGTTATTCAGAAAGGCAAAATATACATATGCTAATTCTCTTTTCTTGTTGATTATTATTCCTTTAATTTTTGTGAAAGGAGCATTATTTTTTAATAAAGAAGATAGAAGGTTTTACCCAAACCCAATTTTTTTTTAGTTTTTCAATAGTATTCAGATTTAACTTGGAATGTTTTCTTACAGCAGGGGCTGCTTGTTTACGATCCCACCGTGGCCAAAGGAGAAAGACTGGCTTCACAGTGCAAATAAAAAGAAAGCTCATAAAAGTGTTCTCCATCTTGCTCAGCAGAAGTCTATTTCTACCTATAGGCTACTGAGGAAACCTAGAATCTGTCTTCTTAAACAAAGCACCTAAAATAGAATTACTTGAGGCTTGTTTTTCACGTATTTGAATTTTGAAGCCACTTCACTGTAGGAACTTTAGCTCATACAATGAAATTAGGAATTGGCAACACTCCCAATAGCCCATATCAGGTTTTAACTTCAGAGGTGATGCTGTTCAGAAAACTTTGTAAAGTATAGCTGTTGCAATATTTTTGTCCTTTTAATACCTTGGGGGAAGAGTTAATCTAATACACTGAAATTTTAAAATCACATTACATTGTCAGAAGCACGTTTCTATTTCCTCAAGGCATTCTTACTGAGATGTTAAATTCACTGTGAAGTTTAACATTTAGCCACTTGTTCTACATGACAATCGGAGATGGAAGTTGTCACCAGGTCCTCAGAAAAAGCATATCTGTACTTTTTCAGTTCCTTTAGTAAGCAGACTAAAGAAAGTAATCAATTTTTTTTCTTCTTGGGTCGCTTAAAGCTATGGATTTTATGAAGCTGTAAGAGCCTGTTTTGCTTTATTTGTATGAGGTTTCCTTAAATCAATATTTATCTTTAAGGACTCTTTGAGTTGCAATTTCTATAATGCAAGCTTCACTTCAAAAAATATAGTGATTTTGCTTTCTGATAAAGAAAAGGAGTGATTTAAAGAAAAAGATAATGAACATAAAGCATGCAAAGCAAAAATAAGAAGCAGGAGAAAATTCCAGAAAAAGATTAGATAAGGGATTTTAAACACATTGCTTTGTATGAAGCAAAATGAATATGAGTCTAAGTAACTTCATAATGCAGGAAAAAAATCCAAAACAGCACTTAGACAAATAACATTAAAGCCATAGAAACAAACTCAAACTGGTTTGAAACTTTCTGTACTATTTTTATGCTTTTTTAGTAGTATTTTAATGTAGTTAAAAGAGAACAGTATGAAACCCTCCTTCTTTAGATCTCAAGCGGAGTTTAGTTACTAAGTACTATAAAGGCTGAGTTTAAAGACTGATCACAAGGCAAGGATGTTTTTTTGGGAACAAAAGTCTTTGGCAACTCAAATAACAAAGAAGAAAGAAGCTGCAAGCTGGAACTTCTCATTCCCTTAAAAATTTAGGGATCCCTGCATCTTAAAGCTGAGGTGAGGTCTCCATATTCTCTCAGCAGCATGAATGGAGGCAACTTCTGGAAGCACCAGACCATCTGAAAGGCTTTTTGTTGCTCAAGTGTCCTGCTGTTTTCCTGCAGCTGAATGACTCACTCCCTCTGAGGACAGCTGTGGGACCCCTGTGACCTGCTGTCTGTAACTCCATCCCCCCGCTGGTGCTGTAAGCTGGACTCTGCTTCACTTCACACCTTTGTCTCTAACATCACTGGTGTAGTATGGTAACTATAGCAGCTGTAGTACCACAGCTACTGAATTTAGAGTTTCTTTGAAGAGAAACAGGAACTTGCAGGTTTGCTCACAGAGCACTCTCCAGTTTTTAGCACATTCAGATTCATTTAGTATTATTTCAGTAATTACACAAGCTGACTCCTACAATTCTAACTAGCAAAAAAATACATTAACTACAGTCTGTATTTCTCAAAGCAGAGTGCATTTGAATATCATCTGTTTCTATGTGACTTAGTAATTTGGAGTTTAGCAGTGATTTAATTGCAAGGAAATTTTGCAGGTTCTATGAGAAGAATAGTTCTTTAAAAAAATGCCCTAATAAAGCCACTGTAGATATTGAGACTGCTCTGAAAATGGGCACTATACTCTGTAATCCAGATCTAAAGAAAAAACCACTTCTATAATAAAGGAGAAAATTAAGGTGAAAAATACTACTATAGCTTAGGTTTAAATTAATTTTTCATAGCACATGATTAGACTTGAATATCTGATCTGCTTCTATTAAGAAAATGAGGATGTGATTGATGGGAAGTGAACATTTTAATATACACCCCCCAGATCTTGGCAAGATACTTTTCTGGGTTCTCAGAATTATCTTCTGCCCCAAAGCATATTCATAAATCATTCAATGTTGATGTAAAAATGGCTGGTTTCCACAGAGGCCCTGGCTGGTTTCTGAGGCCCTGGAATGACACTGTAGAATGTTTTATTAAATAAAACTTGTTACAGATTAATCAATCTGAAAAATGTAGGTCTTCCTTCTAAAAGGAACACTGAAATGCTTGCTAACTTTGCACAGACAGTGAAAATTATTTTCTATTCCCAGGTTTCAAAGTATTGTATGTTTATCACAAAGCTTCATCAACTTATCAATTAAACTTCAAAGAGTTAATAGGAAATAATTTGCTGAATATCACAGCTATAGCACAATATCTGGACACATTGGGAGAATCATAGTGTAAAGAAAAATCATAAAAACTTGAATTATTTCTTTTTATTGTGATTGTACCAATGTACTTTTTAATGTGATTTTACCACTATTTTAAATAGCTTTGAGTCCTTCTTTAGGAAAGAAGTCCTGGAATTTTATTTGTCTGTTCCTTTTCCAGAGTTTTCTAACTCCTTACATGTTAGTATTAATAGCTCTCTCCCTAGCTAGTTAGTTTGGATGAAGATCTAGTGAATGCTGTCCCCAGGGTTTTTTTACAGTGTACACTACAAATCTCTTAGCAACTTATCTATGGAGCTCCAGGAAAATAATCTGAATTCCACAGTTATACCACAATATGCACTATTGAGACCAAGAGGAATCATATCCTAGGTTCAGAAAGAAACACTGCAGACTAAACTCTACTTTCTTACACAGTCAATACGACATCATCAATTTCAAAGTGATTTTCAGAGGAATTTAAAAAAAAAAAAACAAAAACTTAACTTGCTAGTAAGGAATAAAGAATAAAGGGAGTTGAATAAGAGAGAAACAACTTCTGGAAGAAAGAGAAGTGCATTGTAAAACAATAGCAAAGGAAAAGAGTAAAAAAGAATAGTGATATGAGGACCAGAGAAGAATAGGGAAATCTAAGAGATGGCAGATAACAAAAAACAAAACAAATAACAAAAGTGAATAACAAAACCGGATCAAGAAAATGCATCTTGTCAACAAAAAAAATGTATTTATTTCTCCAGTCATGGTATCTGCATACACCTGTAGAAGAAAATTAGTTTTTATTTTACTGGCAGGTAATGGGAACACAGAGTAACTAAACTCTTCTAAGTTCAGTTTCCTTTATGAGCTGCACAGCATTTAGTGCTGTGTGGCTCCCTGCCTGCAGTTCTTATGTGTTAGGGCACTGATTAAAGCAATGAAATTTAGCAAATGCCCAGAGGGAATCTGCAAAAGACCCAATAACTGAAACCTTCTTTCCCAAGCCTTATCCCGTGCTTAATCACAAATCTATTATTCCTAAGGTTTTTTTCTAAGGTATTTTTTCCTACTACAACTAATGAATTTCTAAGTGCTTGACTGAATCCTACAATAAACCATGCATTCATTTTGCAAACGTGGTTAAGAACCAATGTTGTAAAGCATCATCTAGAGAAAGAGAGATTTTTCCTGATACTTTTTATAGCAGAAGAGGATTTTGTTACCCCACATTTCAGCTAACAAATCTTATCAAAATTTAGGGAATCTTTACTTGGCATTTAATTTAAATTGAAATGACTTTCATTTAAAGAAATTATTTATCTACATTCAGAAGCAAAAATATTTTAAAATATAAATAGTATTTGCAAGTAATTCAGCATGGTAATAGTTGATATTAACTGAATAACAGAAAAGAAGGAGTACTTTCAGGTCTGTAATTTTATTCTGCAGTTATGTGATAAATGATCTTTAATTTCTCTTTAAAATCTTTCTATATATCTAATTTTCTCATGATTGCATCCTATTTGGTAAACTAGATCCAACCACCAACAGTATTGCCTTTTCTTGAAAATAGCTTAATTTTACACACCACACCATTTACTGATGTAATGTGTTAATGATATTCGTAAAAATTTCAACTGCAGGTCTGCATAATCCTTTTTAAAACATCCCAGAAGTAACCAGTTAATTATTTTGAAATTAATTCTATGTGTAGCAGGTACAAAACGTTAGCAGTTTGTGCTATAAGAGGAACACTTTTAATTCTTTTATATTCATTAGCATTTCAAAACCAAGTGAATCTTTGATATCTTCTCCCTTCTTCCTCCTCTTTCCCCAGTAATTTGATGATATGGCACGCTTGCTGAAAGGAAGCAGAGCGTTTGACGAAGAGACTTCTTCAAACTGTGGTTGTCTCTCCTGAATGTTCTTGTCTTACCCTTCTGAAAGGCTGACCCTAAACCAAGAGTCAATAAAGGGGACCCAAAACTGCAGAAGAAGAAAGTTGCAAATGGTAGCCTGTGGAGTTTTTCCCCTAGCTGGTGTGGATGTAGTTGGGTGATGGTGAGAATGAGGCTGGGATGATAAAAGTTAGAGATGGAAGGACAGGAACAGTTTTCACAAGTCCAAGACAATGCATCCAGTTATAAAATACTTTGCTACAAGAACTCAAGTCCTCATCTCTTTAGAGAAAGAAATAATTCAGCTGGAGAGAAATTTTATAGTACGTTTTCTTTTTAACTAAAATATCAAGTTCCTTGCCACACTCACATTAAATTCCTATTCTAGTGATTTGGCATTAAAAAGAGTGGTGTCCTAGCAGTTTTTCCTCAGGAGCAACAAATAGCAAAAGACACCTTGTATAAGTGAACAGAAGCGCACAATAGCAAAGCACTGTGAGATGTTTTCTGAAAAAAACACTGCAAATATTGCCATTTAAAAAGAGGGGAACCCTGACCTGTCTTTAAGTTCAAAGCCAGCTACATGCATTATTACTTTAATATCCAGATGTTTTCCATTTTAATCAGATTTTGATGATTTGATGCGATCTCTTTAGTGGAGAATTAAAATCTGACACTGAGCTGCTTAAAACCCCAGCCCAGTTACTTGCCTGAAGAGTGACTGGGAACTTACTTCTTAAGATTTTAATTTTGGTTTTTGCATATCAGAAAAATAATTTTGTAGTTTCATGTCTTGTATATTTGGGGTTTGTAGAAATTCTGAGAACTCAATTTTACAGAGTATTGCTCCACTGAAATGATTTACTTTTTTTAATTTTTACAGAGATAATGTAGACATGACATTTGTCTCATATACAAATACTGCAATGAATTTTAATAGCAAAATATATCAAAATATTTTTTACATCAGTATATTATGATGTGCATTTCTTGAGCGTCAAAAGAGAACTACTTGTTCTTGGCTTCAGCTGATCTTGAGGACAGCAATAAAGGACAAGCTCTCAAATACAATAGACGTTATCATGAAAAATTATAAATAAACATGTTTTTCCCTTTCTTTACCCTATGTATCCAGTAAACTGGTATAAAAATGTAGGCCTTGTGTTACACCTTGAATCCAACAGTGAACCAAAAAAAGGTAATGAATTTGGAAGTTGAGTCTTCCTCAAGGGCAGTTCCATTTGCTTGATAACAGAAGAGGTCTGCTTTTAAAGTCAGTTGGGATACACCATTGTTTGCAAGTGATTTAGTATTCTGCTTTGTGAAAGGTACTACCCTTAAGTTTGACAAAGACTGCATTTGCAAGGGACCCACATAAATGTTTGAAAATTGTAGGCACTTGGCTTAGTAAGAAGTATCTGATTAGTGAATGAGAGAGGAGCTACATTTAAAAATCAGGTTGTGGATAGAGAAGGGTCAGTAAACAATTTTTTTTTTTATTAAAATTCTAAATCTGCATAGTTTTGTGCTGATTCTTTTTTCTGTTTATGGAATATCATATGTTCAGTAATAAGGTGTGCAGTAGTAAATAATCTTCCATTCAAGAATCCTAAGTATTCAACAGATTGTCACATTTCAATAGCACAAAACTGAAATTTCTGAATAGAAAAGCAGAAATCTAGTGAATTCTAAACATTTTATTTGACTCATCATGGGAATAGAGCTCAGAATCCTATACGTGAACCCTCTTGAATTTGAACAGCCTTGTAAAGAGAACCATTTTAATTTTCCTTCAGCTTTCTGTACAGAAATATGGAAGTTGATTCCTGTTAAATATTTCCAGTGCTAAGAAATTCTGAACAACTTCCTTGCCTCTTTTTATGATTTACTTAATTTATTATCTTGAAAATTAGCCTTAAAGAAAATTGCGTTTTATTTGAGGGCTTAAACTTTATTTAACAAAGTACAGTGCTGGACATCATCTCTTCTTTACATGCCCTGTATAATAGTACATTTCCAAAGGATTTTATATATTGTGTACAGTTCTGTGCTTCAGAACTCAGGCACACAAAGATAAAATGGATAAGGGTTTTCCTAATGAATATGATAGGAAATCCCTCTCACTTTTGTTCTTTATGTGTAATTAGGGCTGCTAGAAAGACTGACAGCATTACTCAGTTCCAGTTTCAACGGCAGTGTTATTTTTGTGGTTGTGGATTCTTAAAAAACCTTTTCAGCACTGAAGCATATAAGAAATGTTAGCTGCACTTCTTGCTGTGTGATGAACCAGCACACACAGCTTGTCACGTAGTCATGAATGTAGTGTCTGCTACAGCACTTTCTAAATTGCAGTAATTAATTTTTCACTTAAATTCAGTTACATTACAGCTACCTCACTGCTGCTGTCACTGTTACCCTCTATTGCTTCCTTTTTTTCCATTTATCATGAGGACAGCCAAGGATCCTTTTGCAGAATTTTGTATTGGGCCTTTTGTGATAAGGACAATTTAACATGCTTCTCAACATTATGTAAGAACTCATCCTTCAGTATTTCAGCTGCTAGGAAAATATCTGTATATGAGACAAATGTAATGTCTACATTATCTCTATAAAAATTAAAAATAAAAAAAATGAAATAAATTCAAAATTACAGCATGTGTTTATGACTGTTCTCCCAACAAAACATAACAAAACCCAAACTGCATGCTGCTATTAGGTTTTTAAAGGACAGTTCTTGCTCTGTCCTTGCTCAAATAACAGCCTTGCATGACAGCAAAATCACAGCAGCCAGTCTGTAAGCAAGAGCTTAATAATGTGTATTGTCCTGTGGTTTCTAATCTGTCATGGTCCAGATTAGTTTTAAGAACATATCAAAGTAAATTACAATAGCATTCCTGGGAATGTTTGTTTGTTTGTTTGTTTTTAATTATTTGTTTGCACGCTGTTAAAATGGTTTAATTGGTTTCAGAAATCTGTTGACATAAATTAATTCAATTTGTTATGATGCTTCTAAGAATAGACTGAATTACCTCGTACCTTTCTATAGTTAAGCACAGGATGTTATATAGTGAATACCTGGAATACTTATTTTGCAGCTTACTAGGCAAAAGCTGTGTATTACAGACACACACACACATTGTCTGTGTACCTTAGAGAGCTGCATGTATTATGAGTGATTAAAGAACAGTAAAGACATATTTTATATGGAAATGCTGAGCAGTTTGTGGCAAACTGCAAAATATAAACTAAAACCTATAATGAAAGCTCTAGTATGGCTTTCTGCTCAAGTCAAGTTGTAGCATAATTTAAACTGAAAACTGGTGCAATGCATTCAGAGGAATTTCCGTTACATCTTTGCTGTGACTGGGAGGTTTATCTGGTAGGTGACTTCCCAGACAGTGCCTGCTGTAGTGTCCCAAGTTAACAGCTTTGAAAAGAAACCCAGCAACAAAAGATTCTCACTTGTACTGCACATATGTGGTAAAAGTAGCTTTGGGACTTCCCTAGGCTATAAATATAACTGGAGGATGGCTAGGGATGGCAGAATGCCAGTAAATTTTGCTTCCCTAGTCTCAGAGTAGTGGGTTCTGCCATGACGATAAATTGAACTAGTACTAAAAAGGAACCTTTCAGATTTTCAGTATACCTAAATAGAACTTGTTCACAACCAAATTAATAGCACCAAGCAAAATATTTGGAAGAAAAATGCAGACCCATTTAAGATCTAAGGTTATTTTTGCATTTTTTGAGGTTAGATATTCTCTTCCAACAGAAACTGCTGCTAAAGTTGCTTATTTTTAAAACAAAAAATGGGAAAGCTTTTGAAAACATGAAAACACTGTTCTTCAAAAGCATGCTTGTTTTCCCCAGCAAATAAGAAAATATGATCTGCTCTCCCTTTCCTCCAGCCAAAAGCCTGCATTTAGCATGGTACTATGCACTCTGGTGCTCTTTCAGGCTATGCAGGGTGGGCAGGGGCAGACGAATTGTTTGGGTTAGAAGGAACCTTAAAGATCACCTAGTTCCAACACCCTTGTCATGAGCAGGGAGACCTTCCACTAGACCAGGCTGCTCAGAGCACCATCCAACCCGATCTTAAACACTGCCAAGGATGGGCCAGCCACAGCTTCTCTGGACAACGTGTTCCAGTGCCTCATCACCCTCACAGCAAAGAATTATTCCCCAGTATCTAATCTAAAACTACCCTCTGTCAGTTTAAAGCCATTCCCCCTTGTCCTGTCACTACTTGTGCTTGTATAAAGTCCCTGTCCAGCTTTCTTTTAGGCCCTGTTTAGGAACTGAAAGTCTGCCTCCCTGGAGCCTTCCGTTCTCCAGTCTGAACCCCAGCTTGCTCAGCATGTCTGCATAGGGGAGGTGCTCCAGCCCTCTGAGCATCTTCATGACCCTCCTTTGGCCTCGATCTGACAGATGCACATCCTTCTTATGCTGGGGTCCGCAGAGCTGGATGCAGTTCTCCAGGTGGGGTCTCACGAGGGCAGGGCAGAGGCGGGGACTCACCTACCTCGAACTGCTGGTCCCACTTCATTGATACAGCCCAGGAAACAGTTGGCTAGCTCAGGATATGATTGGCAAGCAGGTAGAAAAGTCATTCTGAGGATTGCAGATCAGCTCATATAAGACCCTAGACCTCAGGAATGGAGGAAGAATCCCAGTGAGCTCCAGAGTCATCAATTTCAGAACTTATTCTGCCATCTATGTCTGGAAGGCAGTTTCCAAGGATGAATTGAATGGCGGCAACTAACAGCATTGCAAAACAGCCGGTCCCAGATCTATCTTCCCAGGACAGATGTAGAGTAATAGAAGGCTGCCAGGCTCGGAGCTCACCTGCTCCAGGATGTGAATAGCTGAAACATTCGTGCTCAGATTTGTGCTGATTGCAGAAGACACAGCAGTCTGGAGCTTGTTGAGCCACACACTGAGCTCAAGGCTTTAATGTATGGTATGTATATGGCTGTCAACTTACTTTTCAAGAAAGTTATGGGGGTTAGTCTTTAACAATGGGTAGAGAAATCTCCTGCATTGAGGGGTAAGAGATGAGGAAGACACCCTGTGAGGATAAGAACTGTTAACAGAATAAGCCACTGTAATTTTCAATGTGAAATTGAACACAGCATCTCTTTTAATAGCTTGAGCATGAGAAGTCTGGGGGATGAGTGCAGGGCGGCTGGTGTGTCACCTGAAGACAGATTATATACTCTGAAGCTCTTCGGGAAGGCTGAATGATTCCATGAGACAATTTTTGGCACTTCATGGTCTTCAGATTCCTTTTACAGTCATCAAAATATTCTGAAGTATGCTGTATTTAGAGAAACGGAGGCTGTTTCAAAGGGACTAATTATCAAATATGCTGTTTTCCCCAAAGCCTGTTTCAGTTCATGATTCTCTTTTGGGACCAAGAGAACCCACATGTGAGGTTTAAATATAACTGCAGCCACATTCTCCAGGTTCTTCTTTGGGGAATGGATGAAACTGCTTCAGAGAGGCAGGTGTATTCTCTTAAGAACAAACAAAGCATTTGAAGGGGAATAAATAATCTTGCTGTCCTCTAAGTGTATTACTGCCCTGTTTCTTTTGGGTTTAGACTATTTTAGACAGAGGAGCTGTTAAGCAAAAGTATTTAAACATTTGTGGAAAGGCTTTATAGGAGGAGTGTTCTTTGTCAGATTTTGTTTTGACAACTAAAACTGTGAATATCAGGAAAATTAAAAGAAGACTTGAGATATTTATCCACACCATCTTATTGTGAGTTTAAGCAGCTTTGGAATCAAGGTTACATAGATGCAAGGCAAGCAGTGGCTCCAGGACATCCTTTCATCAACTATAATGATATCTGAGGAGAGAGGGAAAAAAGAATACATAATATTGATGGGCCGAGCTTCACCATTTTCTTCAAGTTATTCTAGGTTCTTCATGGATTATCAGTTTCCAAACTAAAGCTGAATTCTTCTATGTAAAATGTATTGGTCTAAATTATCTTAATGCAGAAAATAGGAGTGTGATTTCTAGCCATGTGAAGAAGATAGAGGAGAAATGAAATAAAATCTGTTGCCTTCAGCAAGGTATTCTAATCCAGCTGGTTGTGCCTCACAATCTTTATCATGCTCAAGTTTCTAAAAGGCAGTTAAGAAATTATTATCAAAAAGAACCGTGTGCTGAAGCCATGTTATTTGGGTGTTGAGAACACAGCTTTATAACTAAATACTGCTTGGATGTTATCTATTAAGTGTCTGTCCAGCAAAAGCTAACAACTCAGAACAGATTATAGCAAAATGTTTAAATATATAATATGAAAGTTCAAATGGATTCTGAAAAGCAACTTGAAATCATCTTTGGGGTTTTTTTCCTTTCTTTTTTTCTTACACTAAGACACCTGCACATTATTTTGTGATTTTAAGTTTTATACGAAAAAAGTGAAATGCATCTCAAATTACAAAGTAATTTGGGTTTAATATACGTACATTTACTATAAGTACATTTACACTTTAAAAATGTAAATGAATGTGCTGATTCTTTTCAATATACAGTGAAGAGAGTTTAGATTATAAGAACTTTATGCAAAGCTTTAATGCAAAAACGTCTTCCTATTGTGAGGCTCTGATGTGATTTATTCTTGTTTTGAAGGCCTTTAAACAAATCATACTTTGGAGTTTTTATCCTTCCTGACTGCTCTATGTGCTGGCAGGGCACTGTGCTCATTTCAGCTGGAATATTTCATACTGATTGTTCAAAAGAAGAAAAGCTCTTACCAAACTATTTCATTTTAAGGAATAATGCAGTAAAAATTAAATTATCTACTCACAGCTAAAAAGAAACTATTCAAACAAAAGACAAATTTTGCTGCACTTAGGACACACAATACAATCCTGGCCTTCCTGTGATCTGTGTAAATTAGGAGAAATTTCACTGCCGCTGAAGCTACACAAGTTTGCAAGTTGTTTCAAGATCAGACTTATTATGATGAACAGTAACACATTAAAGTTAATGATGACATTTCACTTGACATTTGGTGGTTTATAGTTTCTCATTCAGGCTATTCCAGATAGTCTGTATCAATGGATGTGGTAAAGGGTAAAGAAGACTCTAGGAATAGTGATACTTGTAAAGGTCATCATGATTTCTCTGCGTATTGAAGAACATTTGTTTAAATGAAATGCACTGTGATAGTACATCCTTTGGATATTGGGACCTACATAATTTGTGATATTCTGTTTAGGTTATGCTTTCCAGTGGAATGAGCATTTGAGCAATACAGTTCTCCTCCCTAAACTGAGAAGCATTAGCTATCTTTCTGCTTTTATTTTTCTATCTTTACATAAGCCATCACTTTCAATGCTGTCTCATTAAGTCCACCCTAAAACTTGAAAAAAAAACCCACTATCTCCTTCTTATTATGAAATCTATATCCAAAGGCATCAAACAATTTAATTCTTGCTTGAACAACCATACAGATAGTGTTTAAATCTTAACACATACTGAGCCTGAACAAGATCTAATGTTTGGACTACATGGAAACTAGTCTGGATACAAATCAGTAATCTATATCCTCTTTCTTATTATATTTCTGGATGTGGGACTGGCATAAAACAAAAAAACAGGCATTCCTGCCTCATGCTAGGAGCTCTTCTGGATATGTGACAGAACAAGGTTATGTAATTAAAATTCTTTTTCCATAGTTTTTGTTTGATGGAAGAGAAAGAAAAGAAGATAAAGTGTAGAGTACCAAAACAACCCATCCACTTCAAGTCTGATAAAGAATATTCCTTAATTAGTTTATAAAGTGCCCTGGGTGAGTTATTCTCAAGACAAGGATGTAGCCTGGAGGACACAGAGTGGGTAAACCTGAATTAGTGTACAGTGTTATCACTGAAGTAATTTTGAAGTGAAATCTGCTGATAATTCTGAGGGATGAATATGTGTCTCCCCTTCTTTCCAGAGAAGCCCACCTTGCAGACAGGAATGCAACAATCACAGCTAGGAGAGTTAGCAAGACTCTGACCCTATATTTATGTAAACTCAATTAATATTTCCAAATGAGTGTACCTTAATAAGGCCTAAGTATACTTACTCAGCCACAGGATGTGGAATCCCTTCTTCCAAAGAAAAATCAGGTTTCCCTTTTTCTGACAAGGTTTCCATGTGAACTTGTATTTCTTTTTTCTTAGTTTTTTAGCTCTCATGTTGATCTTAAATCTTTCTGCAGAAGCTGCTGACAAGAATTCAGTGGTTAGTCACCCGACCTTAGCATATGACTTTGCATTGCCTCAGGGCCCATATTGCTGTGTGTAAAATAAAATGTGAATTTCTTTCTTGTTAAGAAAGTTCTTAATCTGAGAACAGCAAATAATGTCATGGAAAGGTCTTATTTCAAGCAGAAAGTTTGAACTAGGAAGGGTTGTGTGTATATAATTTTCTTATTTTGAAGTTGAAGGACCTTGTGAAAAAAAGAAAAAGAAGTGATTGCGCTGGCTGAAGTGATTTTTCTAAATGGAAACACTCTTGGTGGTTGCTCTGTACCAAGAACAAAAAGTTTCTTCCTAACAGTGCTGCAAATGCATTTCCTTAACTTTTTTATGATTAAATCTTCCACCGAGTGTTGTTTTTTGTTGAGGAAAGAAGCATGACTTGAGGAGTTTGATTATTCTGTTTGTACAGGATGATCACCATAGCCCATTCACAGAACTCTTAATATTGTTGTACAAACATGATAATGGTTTACCCCTCTTCCAGTTGCTACAATAATTTTCTCTGAATATAAGTATGGTGTGGATTTCTTTTTCATTTGTGTTATTCCTCTTGCAAGAAGACATTTGCATGCCACAGTAACTGCATGAGGCTTTTGGCTTTCCTGTTGCTTTCACTTGTACTGACAATTCCTTGAGATGTGTGGGAGGATGTGTGATGGACCTTTTCTCTAGGATGTTTCACTGAATTGAAAATTACAGTTGCAGACTATCTTTTAAGCTCTTCAGTCTTTAATGTCAGACTGAGTTAATTATTGGACATTCACCTCTTCAGCTGTTTATCTGCAGTATCTTTTTGCTTTCTCAACATTTAGACAGATTATGGGTGTGTGCTTTATCACATGACACTCCAGACTGTGACAAGCAAGTCGCTATTACTTCCAGGTGCTCTTGCCGATAATTCCAACCTGCTTTTTGGCACATATTCCCAGACCAACAGCTGTCTTCCTGCTTTCTTTTGAAATGTCAGTGTTAAACTTTCAATTTTGTTTGCTTCTGGTTTACTTCTGTATCATAGCTTACTAGTATTTCACTGAATATTGCAAATTTTATTATTCCCCACAGGTATTTTGTTTATTTAGGAGTTTTAGTCTAGGCAGGACCCAAAAAATAGTTTTATATTACTTAATGACTTTATAGCATTATTCATGATCTTTTAATAATATTGTCAATGCCATTGTTTTGTACTATATTATGCTTTGCATACTGCTATACCTCTGAAGTTCTTTCCTCAGAAATCTTAATGTTTGTTCTCCTGATTATATATCTCAGCAGAGATAAAAACAACTACCACACTTGTAGATATTTTTGCTATAAATCTATTTACATGGATGTTAAAACCACATAGATATAGGCTGAGGATCAAAGTGGATTTCTTGCTTGTTACTTAGGATGTGCAAAAAACTATGGAAAATCAAATTCACTAATATTTTGTGTGGATATCAGAAATGAAGGCATTCTAGGTCTCAGCAATGGTGCTAATATTTTCTATCCTTGCATAATATTTAATCATTAGGAATTTGATTGTTGTTACCTGCTATTGGAAGAATTATAATATGAAAATTATTTACTTACACTACCAATAAAGACTGTATTTTGAAAAAGACCCCAAGGCAAGAAGTTTTGGAACTGTATTTTTCTGGGAAACATTGGAGAATTCTGTAGTAGTCTTGATATTAAGTCCTGAGACTCCACTTTTTGTTTAAATACAGTATAGAAAATAAGTGCATCTGAAATAATTGTTAGATTAGCATCTAAAAATCTAAAACTCTCAATTTTACTGCAAGTTCCTGGCATACATGGATGGATACATTTTAGAAGGCAAAAACAACCCACTATTCCAGTTTAAAGGAAATCTGTCACAAAACAATTACATTTTAACATCTTTTCTAGGATTAGATAGCATACTCAAAAACTGTAAATTGCCCTTGCATGATAAGACTGCTTCACTCCATATAATTACTACACTTCAGTATTTGAAACAGTAATTCTATCTAGTGACAGGTTATGTTGCACACAAATATATCATTCAAAATAAAATAATTTTTAAAATATGAATTTCTAGAAGAAACTTTTTGACGGTTGACCCTAAATACTACACTTTTTTTTGTGTGTTTGGGTTTTTCTAAATGTTGTTAAGACAATATGCCTCTTTATTCCTCTCTGGTGACTGAAACTTTTATGGAGACTTATTCATGAGTTAGGTACTGCCCTGAGCTGGTGGATTTGCTGTCTCCAGCTCAGTAGGGTAGAAGCACACATTCTTGCAGCCTAAGGGTCTGGGTTCATGGCTTACAAGAAATTCCACAAGGCTTCTTGAGAAGCATAAATACCATTTTAATATATGTACAGATAGCCACTAGTTATTGGTCACACCCTAAACAGGATGGCTTGTGGCATTCATTTTCATTAATTTTTGGCCTTTTTTGGGATGGGATACCATATGTGCACACAGAGGAAAAAATTGTTGTGTAATAATCTAAGATTTGTTCAGGTTGAGAACAATTGAAAACGCAGTACAGGCATAAAATATTTAAAACACAAATTTCCCCAAATCTCCTAAAGACTTAGCACGACAAGTGTAAAATAAAGATCTTCTTGTTTCAGGGCAGGACAGTCTGCAGTCTAAAGCTTTTTGGAATTTAAAAAATTATCTTTCGTCTAAAATGATGATGTCATGTATGTTTCTGCAAGTATGCAGGAGCCTTATCTGGGACTTCTGCCAGTCTCTCTGTTTGGTAATGGCGATATCAGGCACTGGTGGACATCTTTTGCATAACTTCCCGGAGCAAAAATATATTTCTAATCATCTGGCACATTTGGGTTCTAGACATTCATCATGAACTCAGTCTCATGTGTCCCCCATTGTAGACCAATGTCCTGCTGCTATCTTCTGGCTCAGGAGGAGTTTCAAGAGGGTTTTCTGTTTCCTAGATTCCAAGCTACTGTAGGAGAAATGGCCAGTTCAACAGGTTCCTGGTTCCTTGTCCTAATTTAGCTTTGTTGAAGTGGGCAAGTTTGGCATTTTCTGCTACTTAGTGCAGATGTTCCCAGTATCCATTGTGCTGGTTATTGTGTATGAAAAGACTCATGCTTCACAATTATCTGTGTGGGGACTTTTGGGCAAGGGAGTCTTAGGTACTCCAGTTCTACAGCTGATCTCTGTTCCTTATGGAAGGCCTTCTGGAAAAAACCACTGCCCATAGCACATTGGTGATGACTGATGCACTTACTAGTGCCTAGCTGCTGTTGACAGGCACGTGAGGAAATGCCTGCCACTCCTTCACCAAGCACTAAGGAAGCAGGCCTGCCCAGCTCCTGGCCGGGTCTCCAGGGCTGCCTGGTTTGGTACCACTTCTCCTCACGCATTGAGCAGCACTGATCAGTGCAAGAATGTCACAAGTAAGGAGAGAGATTTGACAGGAGGGGAACAGGGCTGTTTGGAAAGCAGTATGTAGTTGTGTGAGAATCATGTGAAGACGGAGAAAGGAGATCTATGGGCACCAAAAGGCATTCTGCTGAAGGGGTGTGGAGGCAGAAAAGACAATTCTGGCAGAAGAAAGAAAAAGATCACTTCAAATGCACAGCTACTGTTGGTCTCCACAAAGTTTTCCAGATCCTTCCCAGCCCTTGATTTCTTCCAACCATACATACTCCTCCTTTCTGTCCCTTGCCCGATTCAGACATCCACAGCATTTCCAAAATTTGACAAAAAAACTTCCAGTAACTATATTCCTTCCATGCCTTCTTCCTCCGCAGGCCAGGCCCCTCGCACCCTTTCGCACTTTTGGGAGAACACGGTGACACTTCCAGACCACCCCTGACACCTCTCCTCTTTCCTTTGCCCAGGACTCAACTGCCCAAACTGCCTGCAAGAATAGGGACACCTGGACACCTGCTCTTCAGGGCAGTAACAGTCAGCTTTGCCTACAGTTGTGGGCAACGTTGAGCTGCCCCAGCTCTCCCAGTACCCCATTTAACCACCCTGTCCTGCCTCCTCCTCCTCAGAGAGGGCTGCCCAGTGAAAAGTCGCCCTGCATCGTTGCCAGCTGGCAGCTTCCAGACCCACGGCACACTGTCCTGGCACCAGGGAGGCCCAACAGCTCAAATAATCTTAGGCCACATGGCACGGCAAGCAAGAGATGGCTTATCAGTGGTACCTGGCACAAGAGCAAACAGCAATCACACAGCAGGGGTTGACCATTAGGTTGAAATTTTATATTTCATGTTAACTTAACCCTCATATAAAAGACAGGATCACACAGAATGCTGTCAGAATATTTTAATTTTCAAGAGAGTTTTGCCTTTTAGAAGCAGTTTGTTTAGAGATCAGGGGCATTTTGCAATGACTACATAAGTGTCTGTTGTCCTCTTCTCTGTGACCCACTCTTCAACCCTCAGACAAAAGGTGAAGATCTTTTTCTGATTGATAGTATATATAATGAGCATTTTAAAACACTATTTTGGCAGGTCATTGTAAAATCTAGGCATATTCACCTTTGGCTCAGAGATCAAATGAAGCAGTCATAGATCTTGGTTAAATCCTGAGATTTCTGTCCTTGCATTCAGATTATATTTTTAGTACTAAGTGTAAGTAATAGAAAGTACTAAGTGTGTAAGTAATAGAAAATTAGTCTTCTTCAGAAAATAGAAACTTCAGATGGTAAATGGGAAGCAGGCAGACAAATCTTAGGAGTCAAACCAGCACTTCTATGTCAAGAAGAGGTAACTGAAATTGAGAAAGGCTGGGGACTACCTCAAGCAGCAATGTCTTTTACTGCCCTTGTGACAAGCTGCCCAAATATTATCAGTGATTCTAAAACAACACCTCTGTTTACATAAGGTGGATGGAGGCTTGAGTTTATCAGGTGAATTCTCCCCAGACTGTTTGTTTTGAACAAACTCAGTCCAAGTCAGAGCTCCTCTTCTCTGACAACAGTTCCTATATCTTACCCCACGATGAGGTAGCTCCATCCAGCAACTACAAGTCCCCTGCAAATGACTCCATGGTGGCAATGGAGGCCACCATGGTGAGGACCATGGGATCAGGCAGCAGGAAGACTTTCTCTCTGTGAAGGTGGGATGCACTCTACTACAGAAGGCAAGAGGAGCCAGATAGAGAAGGGAGAAGAGAGTAGGAATCATGGAAGAAAACAAGCAAGGGTGAAGAAAGCTCATGAGCAGACACAGAAGTTTTGGGTGGATGGGGAAGTGAAGGAGCAGAGGCAGGGAAAACAGTAATCAGTAAGAGGGAAAAAGATGAATAAAGTCTGCAGGAAGAGATAGAGGTATAGCAAAGTGAAAAATGAGAGGAATCAACATAACTGGAGTGTTCAGTGCAGAAGTTCAAGGGGGAGTTCCAGTGGAGGATGGCAGCACCTGCAGTTACACTCCACAGCCCTGTAATCCCACTCTGTGTAGTTTGATGTGTTGCAGGGTTTTGTTTTTTTTTCCTTTTAGTGAGTACAGAAGATTGGAATGAGCAGGAAAAAAGTGTTCCCCCACACTAAATATGTAACTTCACCATCCAGTCAGGGACACACTGCACCCTTCAGTGTTTTTCATTCTTCCTTTCTCCGCACTCCCAAAGCACAACTTATTCCAGCCCTCCACCCCTGCAAACAGTCAGGGAGCATCACTGCATCAAGGTGGGTACAGGATCTCAGTGTGCCTTTTGCTAGAAGGGCTCGAGTTTGTGTCTCATGCCAGCAGCTTCTCTGGCCACAATAGTCTGCAAAGCTGACCTTGAGAGAGCTTTGAGCTCTTAAACTGCAGGCCCTTCCCAGGATTTGCCTTACCTCAAGTTTTTAACTGTATTTGTTGGCCTGAATGAATGGTCACATACTTGTCCAATTAATCTAAATTCATATTTAATATTGTGCTAGCTTAAAGATGTAAAAAAAAAACCAAAAAAAAAAACCAAAAAAAACAGATTATAGACAACACCAAAAGTGTACATTCCTGCTTGCATGAAATGGTAAAAGAATCCAATAATGAACTCCAGCCTTGGAGTGTACTAAGAATCAGATTTCTTTCTGAGTTGTCATGTAGGATTTTTGAAGTTTGCCTTTGATGTGAAAGCTGATGGGCTGACTCGGTAGCTTTTCCCATCCTGATCCTTTTTAGCTGACATCCATCTGTGCCTGAAGAACTGGTTACCTGCTCAGCCACCTGAAATAGCCAAACTAGGGAGGTCTCAGCACCTGTTTCCTCCCTACATCATTTTCATCAACATGGATCCCTTTTTCCCTCCTGATTCTATTCGTGAACGCAAGTGCTTCTGTTCAATGCAAGTGTAATAAGCAAGTTCTCTTCTCTGCTCCTTATTCAGGTTTTTCTCCTAGTTTGCACTCCTGTTGTGTTTTTCACATGGCATTTTTCATTGGTGTAATCATCCTGCCTTAAATGGCTTTCCTGTGAGATCACATTGCTCATAGAACCATTACAAACACTGTAAACTGTGTACCATAAAAAGTCTTCATTGTATTGCACCTTCTGAAACACACAATATTCAGATTGCTTTTAAAGAAACCATGCACCATCTGGGGCAAGGGTGACAGACTGCTTTGTCTGAACCTGCTTCCCTCTTATTTATTCTCAGTTTCATGCAGCACTTCCCTGGTGTTTCATATACTAGGAAAACAATCATGATAAAAAATAAAATACTAGGTATGAAATGCCAAGATTAATTTTACTGTGGCAATTTTAATCTCTTCCCTTTTGCCCTGCATATTTATGAAGTTTATTAAAAATCTTTGCTAATGCACAGATTAACATTAGGTTGCTCACTGAGTACTCAAGCCCTCTCATTATAAATGAATAGCTAAACTTAATCCTCTGAAAACCAAGTAGTGCAAAAGTCAACACCAGTGTCATGAATCTATAACATTGCCTCTTTACACAATGCTTGATGTATATTCAAGCCTTTACCCTCATTGATGCTCAAGACCTCAGACTTCAGGGTTAGTCGAGTACTTCACTGACATAGATTTGTGCTTAGATCAAATATAACACAAAAGGCTATCTACAGTTTGTCTGTAATTAAACCTAGCCATGTAACACACCAAGCTATCTGCAGTCTGTCTGAAATCTACTCACACAAAACTTATCACCCTCAGGAAACCATTATATCTTATTTTCTCTTACCCTCATGACTTTTCTCAAGAAATAGTAGAAGGAAGGTGAAGGACAACACTGATGAGTATGCCACATGCATCTTGATGTTTTCTATGGCCAGGAGATACCATATACTTATTTCCAGACCAAACATAAAATAAATGCTAAACATCAATCAACACCAAAACTGTTTATTTCTGTGCTACTTGGCAAGCCTTTAATAGAAAGCAAAGCCTGAGTCTAGCCATAAGAATGAAACTTCTATATGAAAATGAAAGGATACAAAATAAAAACATAGTAACATGAAAGTAGGATTGCTAGAATACTGAAAACTGAATGCCTTAGTATACAATTGTTAAAAAAAAAAGTTTATAGTTTTATCCTGATCATGTGTTGGCAACTCTCAATACAAATGCTATAAATTCCCTTTTCCTGGTTAGGGGTAGAGTTGAGGCACACATAGACCACACCTGTGAGTTGTTGACATCACTGTATACTTGTGGCTTTGAACAGGTTTGGCAAACTCACAGTGTTATGAGCTTATCAGTTCTTGTAGACTCAACAGGGGTTATTAGTCCTTGGGAAACTTTCCCACACTACCTTCTCAGTGTACATTTTTCCTCTTCCCAGCCAGCTGTGATTTTCTACCCAGACTTACAGTTACGTGTCGTACTCATTCACACACACATCCCCAAAAATTACCCCACAAAAAGAGTAATTTGTGAAGTTAAATTGTAGTAGAATATTTTCAATTTCTTTCAGATAAATTTATGAATATATATGTATATGAAAGCTTGCAAACACAGAGAGAAAGCAAGTGTTCATGTGTGGGCAGTGTGTTTATATGTGCAGTGTGTTTTCTTCAAGTTTGAGTACACAATTTAAAGAGTCTAACATATTTTGTATGGCTTTAAAAGTATCTGTTTTGGTATTCTATCCACTCTTCAGCCTCACACCAATGAATAATCAACAAGGGATTAAATTAAAATCCAAACAACATCTCCTGCGTGTGCTGGAGGAAGTCAATGCCTCATTCTGCAAGATGTGGATGTGCCCTGTGTATGAACTTGGCACATTGAAAGCCTATGAGTTGAATACTGATTTTTTTTCCTGTGGTGGGCTTTATCCAACTCCTACTAATGTCCGTGGGCACCTTTTCACTGACTTCAGTAGTGTTTTCAGCAGATTTTTAATCTCTTAGATTTTAATAGAAATGTGAAGAAATCATAAACCTAATGTTTGACCAGCTCTTTGATAGGAAGTGGTTTTTACCCTCGAAGTTAACCTACTATTTACATAATTTAAATTCAGAGCTCAAATAAATGTTGTTTGCTGATACATAAACACAGTTTGACTGCTCAATGGTATAAAAATGTATTCAGCAAATCTGCTCTAGTCTTTGCAACAGTGCTTTCTGAAAGTGGAAAGCTATTTCTTAACACATGAAGAAAACTTTCACAAAAAAAAAAAAGGACATGTATTTATTAATTTATTCATTATGAGTCCATTTGGAGATCTGGAAACAATTTTAATTTTTTTAAGCTTTTCATTTTTTAAAAAATGTTATGCTAACTCAGTTATAAGACTGTGGGAAATCTGAAAGCATATATCCATTTATATCTATTCACATCTATTAAGTTAAAGCTTTAATATATTTTTTACAAGGCAAAACTATTTAGGATAAAAAGAATCTGAAAAAAAAATGTTCATCTTAATGCCAAATATCAAGAAATGAGTTAAATCACCTGTTCAGTTGCATGGAAGACTCTAATCCTCTCTCCAGTTGATATCACTGACATGCAGGGCAATAAAAGTTAAACAATTGCATTGTAATGATTTATTCTCAAGTTCATATTCAGAGTTTCAACCATGTGGCTGCCGTTAATGTTAATAGGGGTTACACAGCCAAAGCCAATTTAATCAAGAACATTTTCCAGACTTAGAAACCTGTCATATGACAGAACATGCATTTTTGTTTTACTAATGAGATTATGGTTTGCAGTAGAAATTCGCTGTGTCTTAATGTGAGCAAAAAGAAGTAGGAGGAAGTGTACACAACAGATGCTGGGAAGATTGTTATTGCAAGGAATGAATTTTCACCACCATGCAAGTTTTGGCTGGGTAATTTTCTTCCTAGTAGCTGGTAGAGTACTGTGCTTTGGATTTATGATGAAAATAATGTTGATAACACAGGATTACAGAACTGCAGATTGGGTAAGTTTGGAAGGGACCTGCACACTGACGTTCGAGTTGCTACTGAGCAGCGATTACATTAAGTCAAGGAATTTTCAGCTTCTCACACCACCCCACCAGTGAGGAGTTTGGGAGTGCACAAGAAGCTGTGATGGTGACCCAAACAGTCCAAAGGGATATGGCATCATGCTCAGTATAGTAATTAGGAGGAAAGTTGGCCAGGGGCAGCTGCTCAGGGACTGGCTGGGCATCAGTCACTGAGTGGTGAGCAATTGCTTTGTGCTTCTTTTGATTATTCTAATTCTTTTATCATTACTATTACTCCTTCTGTCTCTGTCCTAATAAAGTGACTTTTGCTCATCCACAAATTTTGCTTTTTTTACCCAATTCCCTCCCCCATCCCACTGCAGGGGGCGGAGAATGAGTGAGCAGCTGTGTGGTGTTCAGCTACCTGCTGGTTAAACCATGACAACCACTAACAGCATATTCTCCACACTTCACCCACAAAAATGCACTTGATGGGAAACAGGGCTCTGAAGCTGATGATTCAGACAAAGCTTAAAACAACTAAGTCTTCTGAGACTGATGTGCCCATTAAAATTGTGCAAGCTCTGCCACCTATTTGAGGTAGAGTGAGAAACAGTAATTCTTGCAACAGAAGCAATCTTTCTGCTTTGTCTTTTTTCTTTATTTGCTCTTTTGTACTGTAAAAAACCACCTCGCTGGGGATATCTAATATGCAGGAAGAGTTGAATTAGCTTTGTGAAGCAGTATGAGGTCCCATCTCCTTCCTTCTTGAGCTGCTTAGACTGAAGGGAGACCAGTTTTCAATTACAACCCAACAGCTCAGTATGAACCTAGACTGCAGCAGCTGTGACTGAAAGGGAGCTGACTTGGACCAGAGCTAGGTGAATTGAAAGGGATGACTGGGTGCTGAGAAGATCCCCAGCTGATCTTTCTCAGCACCTTCTTAGAGCTGGTGCAGACAGGACTAATGGATGTGACACATGATGCCTCTTTAAAATTATCACCTTGAACAGAAACTTGAGGTGAACTCCTAACAATGATACTCGTTCTGTGTGGTGCAGGACGGGAAAGGCAGTGCAGTGGAGAACATGTGTGTATTCGTCACTTAGCAAAGGCCACCTGGCAGCACAGAAAAAGAACTGTGGACAGGTCTGCCTCAGGTGGTGCAGTTGGAACTGCATAAGTTATTGATCTCTGTCACAAACAAACTACTTTGGGGGAAAGATGGTACCAAAATATAGTCTTGGTTTTTCCCTGTTATATTGATATATGTATGTTATTTCATTTTGGAATGAAGTTTCATTTGCAAAAAGTACTTCCTATCAAAGAGGGGAAAAAATACTATCTGTACCAAACAATTATTCCTGTATCCTTCTGTCCAAACTTCTAGGAATTTTTTTTCTGTTTCGCCTTACAATAGCAACCTTCAAATACGTCTTTGTATGGATGTGGCTTCCAAATCATTAATGTTGCAAACTCTACGATATTCCAAAGCAGAAGAAACATAAAATGCATGATACCATGTTTCTAAGCTGATAATGTAACTAATCCAATTTAATCAACCAATAATATTTCCATAACATTAAACAATTAACACTGTAATGCCAATACCCCTTTTCTCAAAGAAAAGAGAAAATGGAATGTAAGGTTCCATTAACCTAGGTTGGATATATTAAACTATGAAATTAACTGAAAAATGAGTGAATTGTCTTGTAAAGTCAGCAAGAGCTTCTTACAGTGTCAATCATGCTTTAATTCATAAATCCCTTTATTACATCCTGCAGCTGGTTGAAAACTTTCACATGAATTTTAAGTAATACAAAACATTAACTTTCTAGGCTCACTGTAGAAGATTATAGATTATATATAGACTATAGAATATTAAACATGAGCTCATTTGATACCTCTAATCTTAAAAAAAAAAAAAAACCACAAAGGCTTAACAACTTTTCAGACTAATTAGAAAAAAAATAATGTATCTGACAGGCTGACAGAACTTCCCTGAGTGTTTCCCTGTTTTGTTCTTTTCTCCTCAACACCACACAAAAGTCTTCCAATCATTTTTTCCCCCAGGTTATATCCAGATTTGTGAGTAAATCCTTTTTATATATAGCAGTAATACATGGTTGCAACCTCAAATACTGAAAAAGGGTCGACTACACTTGTAACATCAACCAGGTGGCAATCACTGAACGCTGTAGCTGAACAAGGTCTCTCCATCAACTGTCTCCCTAGAAAAGCCTTCCAGAAGTTGTATTTTAAAGATAAAGAATGTTTTAATTGGATCAGACATCTTTCACTCTTCAAACTGCTGACAGAGGCCAATAGTGTCAACTATTAGATGTACAATCCTTACACTGATGAACAAACAAGCTGTGCTCTGACTCTACAGCTTTCACCTCTGTGTTTATATAAAACATCTTTGCAGGTGTGATAAAAGAGGAAAAATCTCCCTGCTGGCTGCATCCTCATCCACTCTTCAGACTTGTCTACCTTTCACCAGTTATAATTGTATCATTTTTTATGATTGTAGCTTATCCTGGCATCACACAGAGCATCTCATTAGTGTTCCATTAATATACATTGTGGCTTGCTTTGCCGTCCTCTGCAGGTGAATGTCTGAGATGTCACATCCTTACATGCCCACAATAGAAGGAATCTGTGTTCCTCTTTGCTGACAGTCCAACAATGAGCATTGTCTTATTTTGTGCATCCACTCAAAAGCTCCTGATAGAAATGCTCTGTTAGTATGTACACTTACTGATACCTAACATACATTTAAGAGGAAGTTTTAAGTCTCATTAAGTCTACTTGTAAGAAAAAACTGAACTGTACCTTATTAGGTGAAAATGAAATGTTTTGCAGCACTATTCTGACAGAACTCATGGCAGAGACTTCATAAACCAGCCTCCCAGCATATCTGGAAAGCTGAGTGATTTTCTGCTCACTATTTTGCTTTGGCCCACAGCCCAGATGACCTGTCCACAAGTCCCCCAGAAGTTGGGGGCCATACAGCTGCCTGTGATGGCCCAAAAGGGTTTCTCTAAGCCAGCCAGGGAGATTACTCCACTGTTAGGGCTTCATTGCCTTTTTAGGAAATACTGCCAAGTTTAGGCCTATGTGGTAGTTAAAGTAGCTACCCATAACTACTGGGTTTAGGTCTTGCCATTACGACTGTATCATGGCCGCCACTGGGGTTTTTTTTAATTTCATCAAAGTAACTTACAGTGCAGAACTTCCACAGGTTGTGGATGTAGAAAATAAGCATGAGAAATAGGAAGACACTGCATGGAGTATTCCTCACCTCAGTATGGAGAAAGGCAAATATGCAGATGTGTTCATTTTTTTAATTGCTGAGAAGTAAATCTTCAGAAGTATCGCTTGTATCTTAGAACATAATCACTCACTCTCCTCTCCCTGTTTTAATGTCAGCATAAAGAAAATTGTGCAATAACACAGCAGGTGTTACACATAATAATATTCTACACTAGAAAAATCTTTGACTAGTAACTAAATTAAGAGGAAATTGATGAAAAGGTCTAACTGCTCTTCTGAATATCCAGATCTGAATGATGATAAAGAATGCTAGTTCATGCCTCCCATTTAGTTTAGGTAAATGAGTTTCTGGGATCTGACCCAATTATTCTATTTCATTTCTGGAGATAACTTGGAACATGCCTAGATATGAAGAGATGCCAAAACACCCTAACTGAGACATTCATTTTTAATGCTCAGCTTCTCTGTTGAGTAATTTGGTTTATACGATACAGAGATCAGTAATTATTAGACCTCAGTGAGAAGCTCTCTACTTTTCTTTGAAATTCCCTTTGTGCCTCTTGTTGCATTTAGACCAGTACAGATCTTTCTAAGGCTGAAAACTTGCCTTTTAGATTTGTTTTGTGGAATTTATTAACACCCCCAAATGTACTGATTTTCAATTTACTGGTGCGAATAGGAGCCTTTCCACTGAGTTAAACCCTGCAAAATGTCTGAAACTATCTGAGTTGCATATAGGCATCCCATACTTTCTCCATCTGTGTGATGGAGAAACAAGATTGGTAGTATCTTAACATAAAAAAAGAAACACTGCCTGTTTATAGTACACCATCTTCCTTTGCCTCAGATTGCCTCAAACATTGTCCAGGGTCCATGCATTTGAAAAATGCACAAGGAACTATCCAGTTTCCTTACTGATATGTTCCTGGAAATCTACATTGCTACAAGATGATTGGAATAACTGCAATGTGTATTGCTTATAATTGTAATGTGAAAAGCTTCACATACCTACAGATTTATTATTTTTTTAAAGATATATCACCTCAAAATTCCTTGAAGAAAACCTACTGGCTCCATATTCATTCATCTATCTGTTTTAGCTTACTCCACCATTTTAATGTGTATATACTAGGTATATGTTGATGCTGAGGGAATTTACAAGTGACCTCTCATGCATAATGTGTGTTTACCATTTTACATGCTAACCTTTAGTATCCTGGATGAACATTGATTTGACTGCAAGATAAGATTCTAGTACAACAAATCACTTTAGGAAAACAGCAAAATAGACAAATAAGTAGACATGAAGAGTATTGGAATCTTGGTGATTGATTCCACCTTCCTGGACACTGCAGTATGACTAAATGCTGAATGACTTTCTATCTCCTTTCAGAAGCCTTTGTTTACATTTCTAGACTGTATAGACCCTTACCTGGGGTCCGCCTGACAGCCTGGCTGTCCCAGAGAGCTGTGGACATGAGAGCACAGCCTGCCTAAAGAATCTAGGGACTTTCCAAGTGGACTGCAGATATTATTAGCTTTTCATTTCACACAGTCTTGTAAATATCCTTTCAAAAGGAAACCCTAATTTTATGGTGGTAAATTGTATTTTAAAAATACACAGAGTTGCAATTATGTAGCAAAATTGATTAGATGGTCACAATTGCCAAATAATAAAATATTAGTGTGAACTTATCACCTTTTATTCCATATTTTGTGCTGTGACATGAAATCATGTTCTGTGTTTTCCTTTTCTCAGGATCTTACAGATGTCTTTTTAAGTATCTAGGACACGGTATCTTGATTTACTAACAAAACAAACATCTTGCTATTCCAGGAATTGTTTTCTTGTTCTCTATGTCCATAACTTTATAGCTTTTGTGTATGACAAAATATCATTATGAGCTTTTTTTTTTTTTTATGTCTAGTTAATAACTGCATTAGCCTTCATTTATCACCTGTAGAATTGAGCAGAGAGATGCAGTAGTCTCTCAAAGAAATGCCGGAATCCCATTATGAATCAATCTCTGTATTACAGAATGAGGCTCATGTGTATACTTTAGTGAAGAATTCGTGGAAGCAGAAAACTACCTGTTCTCCCCCAGGGTAATGAGGCTCTGGTGCCTCATTTTCTGTTGCTTATCACTCAAAGCATAGAATGAGGAAAGAGTAAAAAATATTGAATAGACTGCAGAAGAAATAAGCACATCAGAAACTATTTCATCGGCACTGTATTGAGATGTTTAGCAGAGCTCTTGCTTGGTCTTTCAACTCAGAAAAAAGACTACTGCAAAAAAATAATACCAGAGACACTACTGTTTGTGTTAGCAAGTAAAAATGAACCTAACAAGCCAAACCAAGTATTTTTACAAGGGAAAAGGAAACAACTAATGAATTTCAAAATTATATTGATATATGTATATTTATGCATGTTTCTTCATTTATTCCAAATTTATTCTATACATGTATATACATATGCATATATAAATATGCTTGTAATTAGGAGGGGTACTGCTCCACCCCTGATAAATCTTATGTTCCTGGGGGAACATGCATTTTTAACTGTGTTCCAGCAGACTTGGGAGAATGGGCTGACTTCTACTGAGATGGATATGTGAATTCTCAGAAGGCACACACAGATATTTGCAGAACACCTCCCAGAGACTGGCAGGCCTATCCAAGTGCTGCTTTTGATTCAACTGGCGTCATTGTAACTGACTATGATAATCATGACTAAAACAGAGAGCTGTGAACCATAGACAGTCAATATCCTTTAATGTGATACTGGAGCATTCGTCCCCAGTGTGGGACAATAATTAACAGTGCAGATGAGGATTTCACAATGCTAACTACAGATGGATCACTACCTTGATGGCGTTCAACATCTTATCTGAGAATTGCTAACGTTTTTCCCTAATTCAAGCTTCAGAGAGAAAGTAGGAAGCAAGTAGGTATATTAATTATACCAGAATAAGGTTATATAGGGGGAAAGAGACACCTTTGATCCATGCATTTTCAAGATACCTTCTGTACGGATAGGAATAAGCAAGTTTTATGTGGCAGTTTGCAGAGACATGTTGACACAGATTAAGATGCAGAGAGGGAATTTGCACAGCCATCAGAGCACTCCAGAAATACTAATAGAGAGCTCAAGGAAGTAACTACCAGGCATGGATATCTTAGAGTTTTGGTTGTTTTATACTGGTTATTTTCTTATTTCTGATGTGATTTTATCGACTGTGTTTATGCCTGTGCCTGAAGTGTGTCAATGCTCATTCTCATTAGTGTTTCTTATGTCAGCCCAGTATAATGTCATGCATGATGACATTGTTGTTTAATAAGCCACACAGGGTGAATACCTTGCCTGCTGTGGAAGGATGGTAAACAATCTTGCATCAAATTTATCTAGCTATGCAAAGCTCAGGCAGTAACCTGTATGGTGTCCTTTTATAGGGCACTACCATTTTCTTTTTTGCAGTTTTGGAAAAACAAGCAGGGCTGATGAGTAAACAGATGGAACAGAATATCAGAAATAGATATGCAAAATTAGAATCCAGTTAGAAAACTTAAAAATTAGTAAGCTAATTTATCCAACAGCAGAACCCTCACAGTATTTCCAGACTTTATATAGAATCTTTATTTTTAACCTATGAAGAGTAGGTGGAACAACAAAACAGGCTATCTGGGACAAATCAAGCCTATGAAAATGACCAAGGCAACTAGAAATGGAGAAGAAGTGATGTTTTCTAGTGTATAGCTCTGCTGTTTATGCCTGTACAGTACATTTTCTTACCACTTTTTTTAAAATTCTATTTGTATGTAAATAGATTTAAAACCCACCTTGAGAACCACTGCAGCATCCAGTTAGAAAAAAACAGGTAAATGTTTTTTATCTAATAGCCTGTAAACTTGTAATAAATTCATATATACAAACTTCAGATAAAATACATGCAATGCATATACACACAATTTAAATCTTCTGTCAGAAGAATATGAAACCCAGGTAAAACTGCTGATTTAAATGTTTAATTCACATTTGTGCGAATGCAATTATGTCATATTTAAATTCTTGAAAAAAGAGAAATTCTACAAACAGTGTAGAAATATGGCCTTTAAAGTAACCATTAATGTTTAATCCTTAATAGTTAAGTCACTTTATAATTATTGTAGTCAGTCAGATATATATATAGGGTACAAACTATGCAGTATCTGTGTCTAATTATACAAACTTATTTTTATGCTAGAAATATTATGGAAAAAGTAAACCAAACTGAATATTTAATAAATGTTTGGTTTGGCCATGAGTACTAGAACATAAATGCACTTTTACTTTATGTATGTTTTCAGATATTTCTTGCACTGATGTGTGTCATTTTAACAAGCAGTGCTGTAACACTGGTAAATCTGACTGGTTTTCTTCAAAATCTTCAACTGAAAGGATTAAATTTCTTTTCTGTTCTCTTTCAGTAGGGAATCCAGGTGCTTTACTTAATTCTTTAAATGTATCTGCCCAATTACAGTCTTACAGAAGGATCCTGTGGTTAAAGTTTAATCCAAGGGCTGATGAAGCTCAAGATCACTCAGGTGTGATGTTGACTGTGGTTACTTTGATAGTCAGAGGGTTTCACAGAAGAGCCCAGAGCGCCTGTAAAGAAAGACTGGATGAATTGATTATAGGACCCAGTACTTTACTGTCAGATCCAACGATTATCATAACAAATTAGCCTACATTTTACAGTGGGAGGCTTGGGCTTTGGGTTTTTTTCATATTTTTCTGATTATTCATTCTGATTATTCAGATAGTTAGAAACATAGCTTTAAGACTAAATTTACTCATAGAGCGTTTATATCCACTTGTTCTTTTGTTTATATTATCCTTTTGTTTTAATAATTATTTACCCCTTCCAGTGTTTACCCTATTATGCCTTTAGTGGCATCATGTTTCCCCTCAGCTGCTTTTCCCTGCTAGAAATAAAAGGAACTGCCTCCTGATCTCTGCCTCCAGGAGGCTCTGGATTCCACTAACCAGCCCAATAGCCCAGCTCTAGT
Source organism: Orthonyx spaldingii (assembly GCA_013397795.1). Lineage (NCBI taxonomy): Eukaryota > Metazoa > Chordata > Aves > Passeriformes > Orthonychidae > Orthonyx > Orthonyx spaldingii. The sequence continues at coordinate 794,219 of VZTJ01000801.1, forward strand.
TTTCTCCCTGAATTCATCTTTTTTGACACACAACCATAACTGAACACATGACCATGCCCAAATCACCTATGACAATGGCACATCCCATGTTCTTTTATTTAAACTAGCTATTGACTTTATTTCAACACACGTGGCAGCATTACCCAAGTGCCTTTCGATAACAGTGTATCCCCTAGATCTTTTTTTCTGTTTAGTCACCTCCAGCTGGCAAGGTGCTAGACCTTGGCAGAATTTTCTGTCTCTTTTTCATAAGTGAATGTATTGGCAAGTAACGTTATTGATTTTGATCCATCCTAATATAGGTTTAGACATAGTGTCCCTATGATATCCTAGTTCTTTCCTTGACAGTACTTCTCAACTTTCTGCGTTTCTCAACTTTCTGTCACAATCAGCTACAGTGTGGCAGTGTAGCATGTTCAAAAAAAACCAAAACTAAAATCAACAACACCCAACAACAGGGAATTTGGCATATAAATCTTTCTTTTGAAAATTACTTTGTTCATTTCTGTAAAGGTATCAAAGATACCCAAAGACAAATGAGTCATGACGTTTTCAAAAATTCTGTGACAGTCACTGCCCATCATTTGAAGACATATTAGGGTTTGGTTTGCAAACAGTACCAAGATCTTGCCATTAGATATGGCTTTCCAAAGGGTAGAAGTCATCAGTAGGAGCATTTGTTCAACTCTGCTCACAGTTCTGACAGGGCAGAAACACAAATTTCTCATCCTGCCAAGCAATTCTGTGGCATGCCAGGATGTTTTAGCCCATGTTACTGTCTCCTGTGCATCCTATTCTGAGAATACCTAGAGAGAGCTTGTCTGGGACAGGGTTCCACTAGATGTAAAACACAGAAGTCCATCTGTTCATTTAGCCCCTGATTTAGTGCCTTCAAGATTTTTCATTCTCTTTTGAAGTCCTTCAACACATTCAAAGTGTGAATATGAATTTTAAAAAGTGAAAACATCAGTGTACAAGTCACAGCATTTTAATTTCTCATATTTGGTCCAGGTTTGGTTCTCTGAGTCTGGCTTGGGAAGTGTCTTGAACCAGCATTGCTCTGTCTTGGCTAAGACATGGTCCTGTCATACCTAACAAATGTCCATTAGATAAAGCCATTAAGAAACATCTTAAATGGTGATTGAAATTAACAGGCTTGACTCTGCTCTTTCCAGGAAGTTTAAAAACTTGTTCCTTTCTGTCTACCACTTGTTAGAGATCAGCATTTTCCATACAGTCCATTTTCAGGGCTGTTAACCAGGAGAATTCCACGCTCAGCTTTGAAAAGCTGATCTTCCCGCATTTTGCTATTGAGTGTCAAACTGTAGATGACTGGAGTTTAAGATTCAAGTTTTAAATTAGACTCAAGCTTGGAAACAAGTGAAGACCTAACCAACAAGGTCAACATACCTGCACCATGCAGGAGACTGTGATGGCAACCAGAAAGTTAATTGAAGCTAACAGGAAATGGAGGGATGTCTCTCCATCATGTCTACATTGTACAGCTAGCTGTGATTAAACTATTACACTTACCTTACTAAACATGTATGTGATTCAGAAGTGTGAGAACTGGACAGCACAGCATCTGTAAGAGGAAAAAGTAAATTGAAGATGAAACATTAAAGCTTAAAATATACATCAAGGGTGTCAATAAGAAATATCTGACAGAATGGGATTAGTTAGTCTTTTATCATAAAACATCATAGTATGAAATCAAAAGTGATGAGGGGCAGATAAGCAAGCAGAAAGCATTTCAATTTAGACAAAGGAGAAGCGTTGTAGTAAAAATGCATCCTGGCCCAGGATATTCTGCTCATTATTCAATACCTTAAACTGTGAAAGGAGAAAGCTCCTTATTATAGAGCATCATCTTAAAAAGATATTTTATCTCTAGGATTTTTGAGTGATTTTTTTATCTTGTTACAAATCTGCTTGCAAAGAATACAAATTTATTTCGTTCTTACATAGTCATACAATTCCATTTCCCATTTCCTGCTATGCAGCAATCATTAAAACAGCATTAGTGGGACATTGTCAGAGTGCCCTTTAGGTGAATGGATTTCTCTAGTGCATCCCTATGTACTAGGGTACAACTCCACTGAGTTGCTTTTAAATATACAGGAATTTAAAACCAGAGCAGCAGCATCCAGGAAATTTCATTGTCATGTAGAAACATTGATAAAAATGCCATTACTTCAGGTGTCCCATTGAAAGTTCTAAGCTACTTATAGTTCAAACAAGAAATGTGACCCTAAGATTCCTGAACACTGGGACCTATACACATAGATCATGTAGGCTCATTTTGAAATGTCTACCCTATAAGTATCTTACAAGGAATTCTTCTATGACATTTGGCAATCTAAATTTTCTACTTCTTTTCATAAATTTCTCATACAGCAGGAGGGCTCTAATTGAGTCATAACTGAAGCATGCAGTAATTAACATTTCTTCGGTCATATCTTTAAGGTGGTTATTACAGTTAGAATCTTGCTTGTGCAAAATCTTATTCATCAGGTGCACTGTTTCTATGCATTCAGTCATATGAGCTTATTCACATTTGCTTCTTTGAGTGGCAACAATCACTGACAGTGCAAAGTCAATGCAACTGTGAGACAGTGATATGCTTTGCTCTGGCTTGCAAATAATTTGCAAAATTATTAACTAAATAGGAAATTCTTTATTACAGTTTATTTGTTAGCCAGTAATAAAATAACTCTGTATTTTCTGATCAAGTGAAAAAAATTTCTTTCTCTTTGTTTACGGAGCAAAAAACTGGTTTTGTTCAAGGAACCACAAACTGCACATGCAAAGTAAGAAGGGTTGTTTTCAAGAATAGGTACATATAACTCACTATATTTGCATATCTGCAAATGATATTTGTAGAATTAATCGTTCAACAGTAATTTTTTTTTTATAAAACCATGCTGATCATGCTAGAGTGTGAAATTCTTATTTTAAAAGATTTACAGTCATGAGAAACATCCTTCTAAACTGTTTTGCTTTGAAAATGTGTGTTTCATTACATTAAGTCCTCTCATCCTGCAAATGCAAAGAAAATCCGTCTCTATGTAAGGAACAAAATATCAGAAACTAATTTGTCTTACATTTTTCTTACTTTTTAAAAAGACTTTTGAATCTATTTTATCTAACCCACACAGTGATGTTAAGATACTTAATATTAACATACTAGAGTCTACTTTTATTTGTAAAACTAGTACAGATCATTCTGATTTACCAGGCCATCTCAACACCTTGTGGTAGTCAGAAGACTGAATTCTTCATGCCAATGCAACCCTTATGAGATGGATATACATAACTCTTACACTACAGAAGTAACTGCACCTTTCCTCACCTCTTCTCTGTCCACAGTTTCCAGTGCCAGGACAAAATGTTAATCTAATCAGAGGTTTGAAGGGGAGATTGGGGAAATGGAGACACCCTGCACCACCAATGCATTTGTGCATAAACATAATGATCCTTTGTCTCTCCCTTGTGTCAGAATTGCTGTGAGTTAATATATTTGACTATGGCAAGGAACAGAAAGCTCTGTACTCTGTTACCAGTCTCCTCAGTTCTTTCACCCCAAAATTCTGTCTTTGGGGAGGATGCAGTTTGGCTCTCTATGAGGTTAGCATGCCCTTCACATATGTTCATCGAGTTATTCAAAAAAGGATTCTGCATTTTGTAAAGCTCTTACATGGCAAAGTCTTTCAGCAGTTGGGGTTTGCACAGCACACAAAGAAGGTGATAAGGAAGTTCTGAGGTGAGTAATGTTGCCTGACAAGGAAATAATACATTCATAATAGGGTTCAGTTTTAAGTGTTCACTCAGCTCGGGACCACAAGTCATTGAATGCCATTGTGGTGTATTTCTTAAAACAATCATGTGCATCCTACTTGCTTACGGATGCATGCACTTTAATTTAAATGAAACATGCAGTCCTCATACAGTGTTATGTATAAGGAGGCTGATTTCTTAAAGAGCAAAAGACTGTTATTTTAACCACTAATTGATATTTTCCTCACTTGATAGATTTTAATGTTGTAAGAAGACTCCTTTCCTGCCAATCTGATGTCAGCTGAATCCATCAAGTACTGTGTTCTGTTTATATCAGGCTTCCACATGGTTCATTTGAACTTATTTTTAAAATATTATATTGTTAATATGTGGTAAGTTGAGAATGTGTCTCCCCGTAAAAATTTAATTGCCAAAAGTAAATCTATCCAGTTTCATACAGCTTATAACAAAAATCAATGGAATTCACATTTTCCAACTTATGAATTATCACTGCATTTACATGAATTGTACAAAGAAATATTTTCAAAGTATGACAAATGGTAATGACAATAAGGATATTGCCGAATAGAGGGAACTGTTTGGTCATTTTTAAATTCTGGACAAGAGATTGATTTCCCTTGCAAGCAAAATGAAGTCTAGCTTTTAAAGACTCACAATCTATGCCAGAGATAAAGTCCTTAAGACTAAGGGCTACACTGTGTTTCATTTCTGCACAAGATGAGTAGAAGAACAGGAATGTGATAACTTAATCTTTTCACTTGGCAGCTCTGTGTTAACTGCCATGTATTTTGCAAAGAAATGAAAAAGAAGGGAATGGGGCAAAAAGAGTGAATAAAGGGTCTGGTGGAAATGGAGGTCTGGGTTCATCATGTTTGACTTCACTGAACCTCCTAAATTAGAAGGCAGATAGCACGAGGTTGCCTTTACAATCAATGGATGGAGGCAGACACCTCTAGAAGGCAATTCAACCCACTTCAGTAAGTGATTTGGGACTTGTTCTCTTCACTCCATGTTAATACTGAGCTTGCCTGAGCATGCCAAGAATCCAGATCAGAACTCAAATTTCACCCAAAGCCTTTGTATAGTCATGGTGTTGAAAGTATATTGTGTGCCTGCTTAGAAATTAGTTACAGCCTGGCCTGCAGAAGTGATCCAGTAAATACTGACAGGAAGTAGATTCTGTATGGTTTGTTGCAACTGGTACTAATATGCAGTAGCCTATAACACAGAAGCAGTAGCTCATGAAGAAGTTCATTTTATTAAAAATTGAAGGAAAAAGGGAAAAGCTAGGTTTTCTTTTCATTTGCACATTTCTTAGTGTGTTCTCTGCATGGTCTGCTTAAACAAATGCTTTCATTAACACCAATCATGCTGTTGACAGAAATTAACTTTTTATTCTTTTGCCAGTAACATATTGATTAAGTTTATCATCTGTGTGCTCAGTCCAGAAATGAGATGAAGGAGGCTTACTTCTTTTTTAGTTTTTTTGTAGTAATATTAAATATATATGTGTACCACAGCCAGCTGTGCATGATGAGGAAAAGCCTGCACTTTGTGCACATGAATAGGTGTAACTAAATACAGAGTTTCTTGTTTTTATCAGTGTGGCATTAAATAAGTTTACTTTTAATGTTTCTCAGGTAACTTTCTGAAATGTGGAACTTTCCTAATTTCTATGTACTAGAGCTAATGTACAGTACAGCCATTAATCAAATTAACATCAGGGTAATTAATTCACAGACTTCCACTGTTTGCTTAAAGTAGGAAAAAGAATGGTATTAATTGCTAACAGCCCACAAAACAGACATGCAAAAACCACTTTTGAAATAAATAGAATGTGTTTTGTGAAAGAGAGTCTAAAAGCATCCTTCTTTTCTCTTCTCCGAAGATCCTATCAAAGATCTCAGCTTGAGCCATCCTACATATCATTGAACCCAGTTGTCTCTGTAGCTCATTTCATTTATTTGTTATTAGTGTATTTTTATAGTGGCAACTGCAGGAGCTCTGTTTAGGCCCAAAGGCCAGTGTTCCCACTGCAGGGAATTATGTGACTGATTCATACTTGATTGGATTGCTGGGTCACCGAAAACAAATTACTCTCAAAAAAAGAGACCAGACCCATGTCAAATATATTTAAATGTAAAAAACATTTGTTTTGTAATATCATTGTTACTTTAGGTCCAATTTGAGAAAATAAATCTCTAAGAGTACTGTAAGGCCTTGGAGGGACTAGAAAATCTCTTTTCTGTGAGTTTCAAAAGAATCCTCAAAAGAATTTAAGAAATTAGTCCCAACTACTCTGACATGATTTACAGAACACTGTCATTAGGATAACTTATGTTTTGTTGAAATCCACCAATATCTGCCAAGGCAGTATGAAAGTCTTTGAGAAAATATTAATGCGTGCTGCAAAATATTAAATTCCTGGCACAAAGGAAAGCAGAGGATACTCATTTGTCAAGCTTCAGCTTCACTCCACATTGGGTGTAATGAAGCATGCAATCTGAAGGAACAAGCCTAGAGATTGTGCTACAGAACTTTGAAGCTGTACTCTGTTTCACAATCTGATCTTCCACAAGCTGGTTTCCCATTACTACCCAGCTGATGATCCTTGTGATTTCTGTGGACTACTACCCCAAAATTTTTAATGTCTTACAAAATTTAAAGCTGGGAGAGATCTCAGATCACCCAATCTATCTGCCTATACCATACAAGCAAAATGAAGATTACCTATATTCAATTTTTTCTTGAAGGTTTTGCCTAGCTTGTTCTTTGATTTTCCACACATTCCTCTTCTGTAGTATCTTGCCCAAAGCAAGATTAATTTTTTAATTCAAATTTCCTTTAATGTTAGACCTTGCTCACAAAATAGCCTGATATTAAAGTACCAAATTAGCAGAGGGACAGACTTGGAAATGCTATATATGTATTTAAGAACTACAACTATATAACCTAAAGTGAAAGGTTCTGAAAGATAAAAGTGAAGTTGCTCTGTAGTTATAGTTCTTTGCAGATTGACGGTTGGAAAACTTTCTTAAAAGTAAATTAGGTTCAAATATCTTGGTCTGACTAAACTATCCAGCCTGAGATAAGAAAGAGAGAAAATACAAGGTGAATTTACATTGTGCTCATACTGGGTAGATCTTGAAGCCAGATGAAGACTAGGCAGTATCTAATGTAAGAAGCACAATAATGTACAACCATAAAAATAATTATTATATCTGTCGGCTTTCAATGCCAATTCCTCTAAGTCTTTGAGATACCAAACAATAAATTCCTATTCATTAGATCTTATCTGTTGTGCTAGGAATGGATACATATACAGGCATAATAGAGCAAATTTGTCCCCTGAGATCATACTGCTTAGCAAGGTAAAATTCTCAAGAGACAAAGTCACTGTTTTTAGGCAATCACCAGAGTAAAAAAACTGAAAAACAGCTTTACCAACCCTGCAGAATCTGCCACTTTCCGTCCTACTCAGTTAAAAACACTGGGTGCAAGAGGAGAAAAGGAGAAGTGTGACTGCTGAGTATTACCTGTGAAATGATTGATATGTATGACTGTCCTTGTCTGAATAATACATTCCCTCTCAGTAAAATTTGGCGAAAAAGTTATAGCATGCAAAGGAATATTGCATCTTTCCCAGCTCTAATGGAAGAGAGTTGCCAACCCATAAGACTGGCCGCTAGTGAGGAGTTTTCCTCCTTTTCCCAGGGTGGAAGCCCTGTTTCCTCTCTTTTTTTTTCTTTTTTTTTTTTTTTCCTTGTTCTACATGTTTTACTCCATTTTCTTAATTTCACATCTACAGAATTCCTGTTCTCATTATATAAAAACAATATGGATCTGCTCTGAGGAATTCCATTTTTCTTGGCCTTATATTTTTGTAGATAAGCCGTGACAATGTGTCCTGATCTGCCTGATCTATAAATCAGTGGCAAGTATTAAGGAGAGGCAGAACTCTCTGGGCTTGAGGTCTCATAGGGTTTCCCCTTCCCTTTGACCAGGGCAACTCTGGGTCCATAATATTACCATGGCACCACAAATCAGGCACACACATACACAAACACACAAACATGTATAGGATGCTTTTCCCTGATCCTGCCTCACATACACACACTTATTCCTACCTACATTTACACTATGCATCTTCATTTTAGCATTCCAAGGATCAATAAGTTTTCTTCTTACAAAGGCCAGTTTGGGGTGGAGTACAAGAAGGGTAAATGGACAGAAGCAGACAGAAAAATGAGTTACATGTGTCTGTTCATATCCTAGAAGAAAATAAATCAAATCCTATTTATAAATGTTTAATTTAGACAAACACTCGGCATCAATACGTAGCAAAATTTGCAGATCTGATGACAGCAGTCCTTTAGGAAAATAATCTGAGCAAGATGATTTGAGGTAATGAATGTGAAACAAAATATGTCATGTCCCTAGCTGGAGGGGCTTGCACATTAGAAGGCAGGTAATATTGTCATCTACAACATCTTGTACTTTAGATCCCTAAAACCTTTCACATAACTAACACTGTGTACCTGTTAGTTCATGACAAATGGAGAGTATTTAATTAGGAATTCTTAAAACTTGCCTTGATGAGTCAGATATTTTAAAATTATTAATTATACTCTCCTTTAAGTGGAGATGTACTTATGAAAATTGCTCTGAATGCTAGTTTAGGTATAATTTGTACTTTTACAAAATATATTCAAGACAAATAATGTATAGAACAGCTGGTGATGATTAATTTTTTATAGACGAAAGTGGTACTGCTAATATATTGAGCTGAGAAAGTAATAGAAATGTGTGGCAAGGAGGCATATACTTAAGTTATTTTAAATGGAAACAAAGAGGAAAAAAAAGACAAATGTTTTGGGGTTGATGATGTTATGTTCCCTCCTTCAGTTATAAATTATAGAACGAAAACAGATGGAAGCTGGTCCTCTTTCTTTCATATCTTCCTTATCTGTAGAAAATACAATGATCTTGTTAGCTATTAAGAAAACATGGCCTATTCCTCAACTGTGCATTGCCTACATTTGAGTTCATCTCGCCCACCAACAGGGTACCTTGGAAGATTCACACACTCCTGCATGGAGACTACAACATAACAATTACAAAAATCTTGAGCATCTATCTCATTACATTTAATAGCACTCCCTAAAATACTTGTGCTAAAGCTACTTCCATTTTAAGACAGCTGTAGAAAAGAATCTTATTGGGGTTGGTTTTTTTTACTAGCTAGCAGAATTTCTTAGTTATCAATCCAGCAGCTGGGAAAGAAGTATCCCTGTCTGAGGCTTGGTCTGGGGACTGCCTGTCTGGGGAGCAGCTCTGCAGACAAGGATGTGGGAGTGTCAGCAGAGGACAAGCTAAAGAGGAGGCAGCAGGGTGCCATGACAGCTAAGAAAGACAGTGTTATCCTAGACTGTATTATCAACAGCATAGCCAGGAGATTGAGAGAAGTGACCTTCCTTCTGTACTCAGCAACCACAGTGCTATGGTAGTTTTGAGTATTGCATCCAGTTTGGGGAAAGACACTGATAAACTCGTGCAAGTTCAGCAGACCAGCCACCAAGCTTGTCAAAGGACAGGAGCCTTTGCCCTGTAAAGAGAAACTCTTGAATGAAAAGTTTCTTCAGTCTCATGAATAAAAGACTGAATGGCAGTTGTATGATGTAACCTCCACAATATGTGTAGGGAAGTTACCAAAATAGGCAGAACCAAAAACTTCCCAGTGATGTATGGTGGGGAAATGAGGGACAGCAGACAAGTGGAGTCAAGAGAGGCTTAAGCTGGATATTAATAACAGTCAAGTCCCATGGGGACAGTCGAGCAGTGGAATAGCATCCTGCTCTTACCTCACAGCAGAGTCTGTTTTCAGAAAGCAGAAGGTCTGGAGAGTTGCTGGGGTCTCTTCCAAGCTGAATGGCCTAGATGGGCTGCAGCTGTAGTGGTGGCTGTGCTGTGGTGTTAATTTTACCTGATGTTCTGACTGTGATTTTTGACACCAAACAAAAGACTTAGCAAGCATGCATTTATGATATTTCATAGCAACAAAATTATAAGATCCTAAATGGAACACAATTTCTAATGACACTGTGCAAAGTGTTTAACTCTGATGAGAAATGAAGCTGCTCTAGGAAACATGGCAGCAAATAATCTCTAAAAACATAAGGAAATTAATTCAGCTCTAGGGAGTCTTCATGTTCCATTTCAGTGGAAGAGCAGTGCTCAGCACCATTCACTACTGGATTCCTGTCCATTGAACCAAAGAACCTAGAAATGAAATAGAACTTACGAGGCCAATTTTTTAAACTGAATCAGGTGGGCCATTTCCTATTTATATTTTCAAACACCAAAAAAGAGACATTTGATAAGTGCATCTAAGAACTCAGTGCAGCCTCACATCTTTTAAACCAAGCATAAAAACTTCTAACTAACAAAACTTATGCTGACTGTACTGAAAAAACTGATTTTTCCTTCTGAATGGGTAATCTTCTGGCTTCACATAAAAGGATGCCATTTACATCTTTTAAAATATTTATTTGGAAGCCATTGCTGAAACTCCTGAATGTTAATTAAGATGCTGTTTAAGTGCTGGAAAATATTGTCATCATATCACCTTTGTCTTCTATTGATTCCAAAAGAGAAAAGAACGGGAACTAGGCAGATGTTGCAAAGTGAAATAGTGGGCACTCGTCTAAAACCTGTGTCAAGTACAGGTAACACCTCAGTAATTTTCAGCCTTTGCTACCCTCATGCAAGAGAGAGGAAAAGAAAAATTCAGTACTGATGGAATGTGATGAAGACATGCATCTGTAGATGTGAACAATACAAAGACAGAATTAGCAATACCCTAAGTTCTCAGAATAAAAATATGAATTTCTTATTGTAATGGTCACAGAAAGAATTCTCAAATGGCTTCTTAAGTTACCCGTATTACTTCTGAAATATTAATTTATTAATTTTTATCACAAATGGTGTTATTCACACATTTATATCCTTGTGCTGAAAAGTTCATTGGTATTTTTAAAATTAATTGAAGATTTAAATACAAATAAAATTAAAACTTTCTGCATTTGTCATTCAAAATTTGGTATCCATTTGAACAAGCTTTTTATATGGATTTGTCTTGCTCTGTGGCTTGTAACCTTTGAAAAAAAAAATTATTCATGTTGTGTTTCTTTTTCATTCAGTTACAGCAATAACATAAATAAACATCTTCAATTTCTTACTCTTCTTCGAGAAAAAAAAAAATATGCTATCAGTACTGTTAATCAGTACTTTTTTAGTACTGATTATTGTAGAATCTCTTACACAGTTGAACAGAATTGACCTCTGAATTACTCCAGTTTTTATTTTAGTTCTTTCTGTGGGTGCAGAAACATATAGACCATACAATAAAATACCACTCAGAAAAATAATTAGATATGATGTGTGAAAGCTCCCATTATGAGCTTTGTAAATTGATCCTTTAAAATCAGTCTACTGACCAGGTCTTGGGCCTGTTTTGATGTAAAGTATTAGTACCTTCTTTTAAACAAAGCCAAGTAACTTCATCATTTAAGGATATAATTCTTAGAGATGTAGTTATCTGGTTTTTTTCTTCTGTTTTTTCAAACCTTCAACAAGGCAGCATTGAGTCATCATTTGCCATCCTTAGGTAGGGGCAGGAAGTGTCAAGCTGAGATTCACATTCACATTCTACTTCTTTATTCTTAATATAAGTTCAGTCAGTAGTGATTGACTGCAAAGAAAAGGGACAAGATGTTTTAAATACACTTCAGCAATCAATTACAAATAGGGCATCTAAATATCTCATTTAGATTAGGGGGGAGAAATTACTCATAATGTTTGAGTCTCCTCATTAGGTCTTAATTGTTGAAAAAGCTAAAATATTTATATTGTTTCTGTGATCTTATATAGCAATAACATGTAACTGTAGGTGATAAATACCTTATCATAGTGCACAGCATCAAATGATTTAACACATCATTTGGACCTCGTGAAGCAAACAAAGCTACTAAAGAAACACAAGAAAAACAGCAAAGCAAAGCAGTAGGTATTGATAGCAGAATGTAATGACCTTTTTAAACATTCCCAGCAAAAATTACGCAATCTGACACTCAGTTCCTATGTAGACCTTCTGAATTTATCCACATTCTCTCTTTATCTTAGCACAATATATGTATCCCAAAAGAAAAATAGGGTAATAGGAATCACAGTCATAAAACTGAGCTGACCATCCCTACTTGGTAAAGGCTAACGTGGTTGGACGTAGGTACCTGAAAAACCCTGAATTACAGTTCTGGCTGTTGTATCTTAGCCTTCTTTCTTTCTGCTGTTTCTCTTAATTATTAGTTTCCCACAGACAAGTGTTTTCCTTGCCTGCCTTACAATCTAGCTCTCATCTACCTAAACTAGTAGAAGCATGATGAAGGCTTTTGATCTACCTATTCATTGGCATATTTAGGTTAAAGTATCAAAAAAAACCTCATTAATTTTACATGCCTGCACTCTTTCTTTTAGGTAACTGGGTCTTACATTTTGATAATCTCCATCCTATCTATAATCAAAGCTATAAAGTGTTAAGAACTAATAATATTAAGCTTCCTGTGAATCAGATTGTCTCAGGAAATGCTGAAAGAAGACTGTCATATGATTCACTCAAACTCTTAGATTCACCTGTAAAATGTTTTTCACATCCCTAGCATTCTCCTTTGGAAGAATACAGAATGTCCTTGAAGCTCTAATTGCTGTACTACTCTTGATCTAGATTTAAAACTTTTACGTGTACACTTAGACAAATTATTGTAAGAAGTACTCTGCTGTTAAGAACACAGAGCAGAATGCTTAATTAGTCTGCAGTGGTTGCATACCCACCTACATGCTCATACTGACATCCATTTTATCAGTTTTGAGGTTATCCATCATCATTTCAGCGGGCTAACAAACACCTTCTAATTTAGCAAAACTACAAAACACAGCAACAACTTTAAATTGATTTGCAGACTGTACAGTGACAAGAAACCTCTGACAGGCTCTCTGACTGGAAGCTGAATAAATCTGCTGAAACTTTAAAGACAAAAAACAGTACTGTAACATTCTGTTCCACACAATACTCCCACTCTCTTGCATGTGCCTATCAGTAGTATCATTTTTATAGTGATATTTTCTCTGGAGAGAACTAGAAAAGTACCAGCTGTTTCCTCCCTTCTAACAATGTAAGAGTAATTTCATAACAATAAATCCATCACTGACTGGCAAAAAGCAAATAGACTTGGCAGCTCTGGACCTAATATTTGGACTGAAAGAGCAAAAAGTTTCTATATATTTCAAGAAATTTCTATCATTTTCTTTGAAAAGAGTTCCCTCTCTGTCAAAATTGGGTTTTGTTCCTTTACGCTTTCTAGAAAGGTGGAGGGGGATGGGTGGGTGGTGTTTGGTTGGCTGGGATTTTTTTGTTTTTTTTAAAATTAATTTAAAATTCCATAGCCTTTTTTTGGCAAAGATTACTTTTACAGTAAGCCGGCATCTGAATGTCATTACTGGAATTCACTCTAGTATATGTGTATGTAGATATTATGTCTTCCACAGAAGGTGTTCTGATAGGACAATGCCTCTGTTCATGTTATGTTTGTAATGAGATTTGATATTTCGACAGTATGACTTCCAGAAGTGTTAGAATGCAGGAACTCGATTGCTCCCTCCATTGAACTACTTGTTTAAGTTTATAAAGTCTTCAGTTTATTGCAAGTTATTATAATTCCTCTGTTTTGTTCTTCACTTCTGTGGAAAGAGGTTATGACTACTCCACATCAACTTTCCAATTGACTATCTCCTGTCTTGCATAACCAAAACCAGCTCATGCAGTATAGTAGCTATATTGAAAACAAGAATCTGAAAACTTCCCAGAATCACAGAATAGTTGAATTTGGAAGGGACTTCTTGACATTACCTAGTTTAGCCTTCCCTGTTCACAGCAGGGTCAACCAGCTAGAGCAGGTTGCTCAGGATATTATCTGATCCTATTTTCAATGTTCACAATGACAGAAACACCACAACCATTTTGACTATGAAGAGGCTGAATTCTGTTCACTTTAAGGTTTGCCTCCTTCTGGCTGGCAAAAAATGAACACAACATTAATTCATTAAACTGATAAAAAAAGTCTGGAGAACAAGCATAAATAATTATGGAGAAATAAATCTCACATTCTATATCTTCATGTTAAATAACTTTTAATTCAGCTACAAAACACCTAAAAAACAGTACCATTTCTGCCTTGTGCCCATGTGTGCACGTGTGTGCACGCACACATGTGCACATGCACAGACATGAATGTTGACTTACCTTCCTATATTAATGCATTTAGGTACTTAAGGTTCATTTATAAGAGTTTTCTAAGAACAAACATACTGTAATTATATGAAAAAATAAAGTTTTAGACTTGAAGAACATCGCATGTGAGAGAATTCATGGTCATAGGAAAACCTCATTGATTAAGCTGCAGTTCAAATGTTGCACATTATGAGACTGGGAACTAATCATTAATGGTGTTGTTAATCCATTTGCCAATGAAAATGACCCAATAATAAACACAGTCAACTGTCTGTTGTCTGTCATTTCCTCCTCAAAAGTTTAGGTCAATTATTTTAATCTGTTGTATCAAGAGAGAATGCCTAGATGTGTTATCTAGCAGAGGCACACTGGTCCTATCTGTTGCCCAAAAAAATGGGGCTGTAAATACTGTCTATTACAGACTGGACAGTAAAGACATAGACAGTGGGCAAATTAGGAGATATCTAAAGTGTAGATGGACTTTGCAAGTTAACCTGAGCCATCTGACTTGATTTAATTGTGTAGGTTGTATCTCCAAAATAAATCCAGTAGCTCTGGACAATGTAAAAAAAAAATCCCTTTTCCTTTATAAAAAATATATTAATATGCTAATTATACTTGCCAGAAGCAGACTTTTAATATAATATCATGTGGCAGAATTCGCAATTAGGTGTGTATGACTGTTAATGATATAAGAGTGCTTCTAATTTCATCTGACAACTGAAAATGTAAATTATAAAATCTTTTGGCTTGGTGATCACATCAGCCCTAAGGAGCTACCATTTAAAAGAGATTATATATATTGCCAACAACTGTTTCTAAAGCTGTTGACAGAAAGATAATGCATGGTCTAATATCCAAAGGTTTATCTCAAAATATTATCAAGGTAATGTTTTCAATCAATTTTCACCTCAGTAGTGTTACAACAAACGTGGTTGATCAGAAAATGTGGTTAATGCAAGCTTAAATAATGTTTTCACAAACTTCATCTACTGAGCTGTTCCATATTCAAGGCTACTTAGTGTGCTGATAATGCTTTCTTATCTTAGTTAAGAATATTACCTTTGTTTTTAAACAGCAAGGCTCATCCAACTTTTAAATAGATAGCAAGAACAAATTGAGTAGGGAGCTCAGTAATGTTTGAAGCTAAATAAATTGGATTCTATTTGATAAAATTATTATCTGGAAGGTAGGATATAGAATCTGAAGTAATGGAGACATAAACAGAGAAGATTTTAATATATGCTCATAATCTTTAGGAATATTTATACAGAATATTAGTGAAGCACCTTAAAGTATGCTTTTCTTTCTAGAGCCTAACCAGATAAATTGATACCAGCTACAATTTTCCAGTAACTTGTGTTTCATAACCAGTTCTCCACTCATAGTGATAACAGGAAATTCTTCTTGACTTGATGGGCTAGTGGGAGGTTACGCATCTCCACAAAGTCTTCAGGTATAAATGCTATAGGGTATTGGACCAGACTAATGGTGCCTGACACTGAGGGATCTCCATAGCAAATCTAACATGGCATTTAAGGATTCTCCTAGTCAGAAGTCCCCAAGGACTGCACACCAAAAGCAGAAATGGTGAGATGGAACAATAGCTCATCTAATGCTTCTCCATGCTGGCATTGCCCAGCTCAGGCATTGCACTTCAGGGCTCTTACAGGAAAGGCACTTCAGAGACCCTCCAATGTGGCTTTTTTGGATCAGTCTTAAGCCCAAGACCTTTAATCCAAAGTAGGTCCATTTTTTTTTTTTAATATTGGGAAAGTGCTGGCTTAATTTCCCATCTCTGCTTTTCCCTGAATTGAATGCCATCTAGAACAAATGAAACCTGACTTCACAGTAAAGTATATGTGTATAGTTTGGCAGTGGAATTTTTTGCTCAAGTGTTAGCCTCCAATTCACATATTTCGTTATTTTTAACAATAAATGGTAACTACCTAATGCTAAAAGTGGCCAAAACAATTTCAAATAGGTAGCAGTAGGTAGAAACTGGCAAACACTTCAGTCAAGGGAATTGTCATTGTTTTTGTCAACCTTTGTCCATATTTTACATTACTAAATCATACTGTACATCATGTAAGTACTGTGTGCACAGTAGTCTTTTTCTTCCTTTGCCTCTGAAACAATCGATCCCTGTTGTAAGAAAACTGGAAAATGGAACCCATTCTTATGTCTAATCTGGAACTGTTGTGCATGTGTCATTCCACTTTTCAGAAATCAAATTTAAATTACAGATACCTTAAATGTGTTTTCCTAATAACATTCTTTGCTTTTGAAGATTGATTGTTCAGCAGTATTTCAAATTTTCCCTTTTGGTACTTTCAGTCTACCCTGTGTACTTTAAAAATTCTAGTACTACAGTGAGCTTTCAGTAAAATTTATTATCCTTTTTTAGGTTATGTATAAATATCTTAAATAAAACTTTGGCATCAACATCAAAGCACTAAAATATGTCTTCTGTTCTCCCCGGCTTTTCCATATTTTATGTGTTTGATGTTAATGTGAATGTGATATTCAAACTTAATAAATGTATGGCAAAGGGAAAAGTAAATGTCAATAAGCTTCATTGAACACTTTTATTAAATGCTTGTTATGTAAACAGATCTCTTAAAGGTAAGAGGTGCTGTAAATCCTCTGTGCCACCATTATGCAGTTCTGCAAGTTAAAAATATATTTATAATCCTCTATAGAATATGCTAAAGAAGTTATTCCTATATATTAATAAAAATCATTAATGTATTAATATTGCCCTTATTGCTGAAAGCTCTTTCAGTTACCTGCTTCTGACAGCCTTAAACTGTACATGCAGTGTGTGCACAATTAATAAACCTATCCTAAAAGAAAGGATGTTTTACTTTTTCTATTTTGTTAAATCAAAACATGCAATAATTGAACCATTTTCTACTTGTTTTTTATATTTCCAATTAAATTCTAAGAGCTGTCTTAATGAAAGGACATGGTTTCTCTATATTAAAGTTCTGCACAATACACATAAGCTGTTTATTAAGAAACTTCTTCTCTACATCATCTGTATGAAAAAAACTAACCCACATGCGATAACTCTTCCTAGGACTAGTATTCAGTTTTCTCTTCTAGGAGAGACTGGTGCAGCAGACATGGATTATGCAATCAGCCTCTGTGAGATTCAGATCACTAGGAAAATGATTCCTGAGGCTGTAAACTCTATCCTTATGGTTCCTTCCCTTCATGGTTCTAATTCAACTCATTTGGTAGGGTAGCATCTGCAGGGAATCGGTTACCCTGTTCACAGGATCCAACTCCTCCAAATGTCAGGTGGCTCTGGCTTAAAGGGTACTGGGTTCACAGCAGCCGGAGAAATGTTTCATTTCACACTTTGGAAAGCGCTATAAATAGGAACAGTTGAGTAACTCTCACTGCCTGCTGTGAAGTCCTTGGTGCCCATAAGCGTCCCCTCAGCAATAAAAGAAGAGACACGCTAGGAACCAGCACTCGCACGCATCCACCTGCTCCCCCTCAGCACCACAGTGGGCCCCAGCAGCTTCAGGGAATCCAGTCCAAGATTTGAAATCACAAGCAGTTGAAGGGCTGCTTTGGCAAGCATGCTGGATAACAGTTCCCTCGGTGATGTACACCAGATGTACAGATGCTGTAACTTTGAAACTGAGTGTGTACAGTTTCCCCTTCCACACTTCAACTTAGCTGGTGTAGGGCTTTGTTGTGTGACTTGGTCAGTAACTTCTGGAAGCACTAGATTGCCCTCTTCCCCATTTCCCTCATCCCACTTTGCATTACTCATTTGTTTCCAGTACCTGCAAAATCAGTGCAGATAATCTAGGGCCCACCTTCTCCAAACTGTCTTATTTCTGTCAAACTGTCTTATTTCTGTCTGTTATATGACCACTTTCTCCTTAGAGCTAGAGCATAAATCTTTAATGGAATTATCTGAGGTCCAAATTAGGGGAAAGTATAATTTTTAAAAACTGTCATATATAAATCTGTGTTCTGTCCTTCTATAGAAAGGTTGTCTGTACATAGTCATTCCCTGTAGCAAAGCCAAAACTATGAAACACTCAGATATGGCTCCCTATTTCATGAACAGCTAAATGGCTTCAGCTTTACCAGGGGGCACCTCTGCAAACAGCAGTTACCATGGCCAGCTAGCACTCAGCCAATTCAGACCTTCTTAGGTTTCCCTCTCAGTAGTTTTTTTGAAAGTAAAAATTCATGGTGTTTTCCCTGGTCTATTAAAAATCTTATCCTTCAAATCAAAGTGGAGCTTTAAGAGATACCTCTTACACTTCCTAATGCACCTGACTAGTCCTCAAAACAGTCCTGATGTCTTCCATGAGTTTATGCATGAGTGGATTGGCATGATTAGCTGTTCTTGACTGAAGAGAGAGCATTTTGAATTCAGAATTAGCAACAATGCAATAATTAGACTTCAATCCCTATAAATTTTAGTGGATATGATATTTCAGGCTACATATAAAGAACGAATTAAACACTTAAAGGAGAATTCAGGTGAACTTTAAGTGCACACAACAGTGATTCTGAAAGCTATCACTGCCTGAGCCCTGAAAACCATTCACAGTTTGAACCAGCTTCCTGACTCAAGTCCTGCAGAGCTCAAACCAGAGCTTCAGAGCTGCCGCTGCCGCTCCCCACCAGCCACCTTGATCCTGGTAAGACTGAACAGCTTGCTGTCCTTCTCTTGGCTCTCTTATCAGAGAAGCCAGGTGTCCTGCTGCCTTTCTCTAGGAAGGCTTTTCAGGAATAGCGAAGTCACATCTCATAGAATCATAGAATCATAAAATCATTAAGGTTGGAAAAGACCCCTGAGATCTCCAAGTTCAACCATTAACCTAACACTGCTAAGTCCACCACTAAACCATGTCCCTAAGCACTACATCCACATTTCTAGGGACAGTGATTCCACCGTTTCCCTGGGCAGCCTGTTCCAATGGTTGACTGCCCCTGTGAAGAAATTTTTCCAATATCTAATCTAAACCTTCCCTGACAGAAATTGAGGCTGTTTCCACTTGTATCACTTGTTACCTGGAAGAAGAGAAGAGCAAGCACTCTTTTCATAACCACTTTCTTTTAGAACATGACCAAGCTGTGCTCTCTCATTCCTTAACTCCAGAGACGAATGGTTAAAATACTCACAGATTTGTAAGAGATGAAGCGTTATTGGTTCTCACCTTTCGGCTGAGTTGATTCCCTCCCATCTCCTGGGAAAGGATGTGAAAGCAATGGTGGAACACAAGACTATTAGGCCACTCTTGTCAGTTGGCGCTAGAGATTCATTCATGCATTTACCTGTGGGGGGATGTGACTAGCACAAAGCACACAAACAAATCTTGGGTCCCAAGCAGAAATCTCAGTTCCCAGGTGAACACGTAGCTGAATTGCTTCCCTTAGCTTCCTCTGTAGATCTGCATGTTCTAAACAGCTTCCTCAGCACGAACAGAAAGACTGAATCACATCATTTTATTTCCTTCGTATACGACAGTGCATTTCTACTTTTTGTTCACTGTGAATGATTGTGCAAAAAATATAAAAATCCAGACTACAAGATTTCCACCTACATTCAGGACAAGCTTCTGGGTCATCAGTGCTGCCTGGACAGAGCTACTTACCTGCAAGAGGAGACTGAAAATCTTCAAGATTCAGGATTTCCTCCCCTCCCCTGCATTTTTCTGAAAGCTCTCTGGCCTTGGTTTGCTGCCTGGTTTGTGCCAAGTTGGAGTGCATCATTCTCCCTGTACATACTCTAGGTGTTGGATCTTGGGGCATACTGTCTTCTTGGATGCAACACTATCATGCCAAAATTAGGTTGTGGGATCTTACATTTCCTTTCTGATTTTAGTCTGTACTGCTTATAAACTTCCCTGCAGCAAAGTCTCAGTTTCCCCTCACGTCATCCTCCTGTATCCTAGCTAAAGTTTTGATTCCTGTAGCATGTCATAATATCAGCAAATAAGTATAACTTTTTCAGTCATTGATTGATGATTCTAGTGGTTGACTTGAAGCACAACACTGGGTCCTGCCTGTCAGAAGCTGAGTTCTGAGCATTTTCTGAAAATCAGATGTCTCAGTCTCTAACTATATCTTTGCTTTTCCATTTTTCTGAGCTTAGCTTGACTGGCATGGGTGAACTCCCAGACTCCCCAAAGTCAGCAGCAGTTCTGCCATTGATTTTGAATTGTCATATAAATCTTTGTCATGAGCATACAAAGCCAATGGAAAAGTCAGAATATGGTGGCTGCCTATCCAACATTCTCAGACTTTCTGTTCCAGTAATGTGTATTGAAGTTTGATTCCATTCTGATATTGAACTTCAAAATGAAGGTGACTGTGAAAAATAGTGAAAACTGAGATGGAATCGGGGAGATCAGTTTACATAGCCACAAAATATAAGCAGAAAAGCCATTTAACCTATTTTCTCTCAGAAGCTGTCACTGTTTGCAATTTAGACTGTTTGCCTACTACTTTCTATTAACTTTAAACTAAATCGTTTTCTAATTTAGCAGATTGCCTTGGAGTCTCCTACTGGCTTTCTAGTAAGCTTGATCTTTTATTAGCTGCAGCACTTTGTGATATTCATTATACATTAATTTAAATTTACATTTTTAGATTTCAGAAGTACATTCATATTAGCATTCTTTTTTACTAGCAAATGGCAGAATAATTAACATAGAACATTTGATCTCATTAATAGAATTCATGTTTGGTCTTTTGAGGCAAAGCTCATTAAAAAACAGTGAAAAAAACCAGTAAAATATTACTCTCTTGATATGTTCAAGACACTTTGTTTGGTGTATCCTTTTATGTTGCTTTATGTTCATTTTACCAGAAATGCATCCTTATCTACCCTTTCATGTTAATGGAATTTTTTATTCTACCAGAATTGATAGTTTGAATGTAAAAGTGGTAACAATCCAGATAGTGTTCTAAAGTTAAAACCCAGGATTTTTTCCTTGCTAAGGTTATACCATGTTTCCTCCTGTAAAATTCTGCTTAAGAAGCCAATTTCTTCAACAAAGACCTGAAGGAATATACTGAGCTGAGTGACTTTTTATAAAACATACACTGTCTCTCTCCCATAGAGGCAATTGCCTTTCATTTGGGAGATGAGCAGAATTTTCTCCTCAGCAGTTAGTGTTTGAATCCAAGAGGGAAATGGACAGCATCCTCATAGTTTCTCAGCAGGTGTTGGATAGATACATAATCTCAGGTTAGATAAAACAGGCAAAGGAAATCCTCAGTATGATTGCTAAATCTGAGTTAAATGCAAATGGTGAAATGAAGTGCTTTTTAGAAGCAATTCACCCGGTGAAGGTACTGGTGGATATAACCAGGGGTGGTGGTCATCTTACCCAGGTGAGGCCATAAGCATGCCAAAAGGCTGCACAGTCGCGTGTGACGTCCCTGTCCCGAGGTGTGACACAGGGACTGGCACTGAAATGACTGCCAGAGCAGGCATCTGTGCTCATCGAGCTCTGTGCAGGGTCTGGCAGGCTGATGCACGCTGTGGTGGCAGAAGCCTGGGTAAGCTGCCAGGAAGTGCCCTGAGGAGCACTTACGTGCTGCATCCCAGCCACTCCGCCTCGGAGACAGGAACCTCTGGCAGCAGAAAGGGAGCAGGGGAAATAACATCAACTACCAGAGTTATTTCAGTAGCCTAGGACTCCCTATGGCCTGGCACGTTAATTAGTCTTGCTCCTGTATTTTCTGAGTGCTGGGTTTTCAAAGAAAATTACATGTGAAAAAAATCCATACGTTTTTAATACAGGGAAATTATTTGGTTGACATGATTTCCTACTATTGTCTGTATGAGGAACTACCACAGCAGGTGGGCAGTTCCAAGAGACTGTGTAGAGCAAACTAATGGAGCTTGGAGTTGTTCACTGGGCTCACTGGAACATAAGGCTTCAGCCAGCTATGCTCATGTTCAGTAACTCTAAGAGAAACCATGGATAGAGGGGCACCAGGGGTATTTTCAGAAATGACTGCAGAAAGAACAAGAACTAAAAGTTCAAAATAGGCTTTGGTATGTGCAGCAGCTCCCTCTCTACAGTCTAGGTGCTTAACTAAGTATGGATGGATGGGGAGTCAGTTTTCCCTTTGTTCCTGACTGAAAAATAAAAGGATTTCAACCTTCACTCTAGTAAGTCTGAATTTATTAAGCATAATATCTTCATGAAGTCCTCCTCTAGGAATGAAACAGATTATTCTCTTGCTACATTGGACCACACTGGTGTGAAAGAATCCAATTAATTGTTGAGTTTGAGGAATAATACAGGAGGGAAGTCACTCTGGAAATCCAGATTCTTCAACCAAGAAGCAAAGTGAATAAGGCACCTCTGTGTTCTGTAAGAGCACTCTGCTACAGGTTACAGCCTCATATTAGACTTCCTGGTTTGACAGGCCCTGCTAAAGCTAAAACAGAGCTTCACGACTAAACTGTTTCTGATAAAATTAATTATTAATACAGACCTCCAAACTTTTTATTATTTGCCATTTGGTCTGAAACATGATGGTCAAAAGCAGAACAGCTGCTGCTAGCAGTTACATTTGACAATGCCCTTTCCCATCTCTGCCAGTAAAAAGAAAAATAGAATATAAAGCCAAAAAACACCCACCTTGTTACTTTAGGGAAAGTAGTTGACAAAAACTATCTGACTTCAACTGAAACTGGAAAGAGAGGGATTGAATCAAGTGATTACACACTGGAAGTTTGTATTTTTTTGAAAGACTAATATTTTGGAAGTTTGTTTACTTTAACCTGTAAGAAACATTACCATTTCTTGGTCTTATAAATCTTCTGGGTTTTAATAATGGCTGAAAGACATCTCAGCTCTGCACTGAGACTAAAAATAGTCACCTGGGTAGTTGGTTAGCTGGCTACTCAGGTAGCTGCTCTGCTGTTAGGTTTGTTTCCACACTGATGTAGACAAAAGGTACCTTTAGCACTTCAGTTCTGAACTGTAGAGTGGGTCAGCTTGATGAAAACCTGTTTCTACTTTCTGGCTCCAAACTCTCCTCATATTGTGCCGAAAGGTGTGTTCCATTGTTAAATGTCAAATGGATAGGCATGCCTCCGGATTTTTCATGGCTTTAAGTGCATTTTGAATTAAATTATTTATAACCAGGATAAGCAGACAATTGGAGTTGGAGGTCTACTTGTGTTTCACACTCCCATTTATTATAATTCTCTTTTGAGCCTCTTTTATTAGTCAAACCAGATGCATACTGTAGAATAGATTAAAATAAGTAGTTTTTCAGGTAAATTTACTTTACCAGCCATGATTTAAGTTTTGTAAGATACAGTTTTTGCAACTGCTTTAAATGAATACTCATTTTCTTCATGAGGAATTATGAACACTTATCAGCAATATTTTTTCTAAATGAAGCTAAAAGATTGCTTTTTGATGAACAGCAGATTTGCTCCAAAATAAGAAGAGCCTAGAACTATTCTGTAAATTAAGTTAAATCTAGCCAAACATACAGGTCAAAAATATTGGGTAGAATTTTCAAAAATATCAGGGGGTTTTTTTACCAGTTCTTAAAAATAAATTTATTTCAACATGAATATTTTAATTGACCTATTATTTAAAAGAATAAAGGTTTCCAAAAACTTTTTATAGCACAAACACAAAATTAATTAAATACTTCTATAAAATTGTTTGAGTTTATTTCAAATTATATATTACTTTCTTTTTCATCATATCCAACTTTTCCAAATATAATATCTCATTTCAATCAAAACCAATCTTGTTTTTATCTACCAGGAAAAAATATCTACCCCTATTCCTAATTTTAACTTTAGCAACTGTCCTTTAATATATATTTTCTTTCATTTTAAGCATGAATGACCATGAATATCTCTATCTGAGATACTTCTATATATTTATGGAGAAAACTACATATATTATATAACATCTATAAACTATATATTTTTGTTGTACGGTAAGAATACTTCCTAAATTCACTATACTGGTTTTTTTTTTCCTGCAGCATGTCATTGAACTGCAACTACATTATTCCAAAATGCACTGTCAGCTGTTTAAAATGAGAAGAATACAAGAGGAATGATTCTTACTTTTGATGATATGAATGAGGCATCATAATCAAAGTGAAAATTTCCATATAAAGAATCTGTGTAAGCAACTGGATCTATCAGACACTAGTCATTTATACACCAGCCCTTATTCAGGATTGCATTCCTAACTATGCCTTAGAAATATATAATTATTATGCCAATGCAATTACTTCTTCCTTGAGAACGTGGTAGAAGCAGTATTGGTACTAAGGTATTTCATAAAGAAACACATGCTTCGTGGAGAAATACTTCATATATTTATGTATCCTGAAAGAAATTGATGCAAGTAACAGGAGAAAGGTTGCAGAGTCCCAATATTTTACATTATGGTTATTATTAAAGTTTGACCAAGATATAATGAATTTTAACTTTGTGCAAGAAAGGAATCACACTGTTGTGTCTTCTGTGTCATCATTGTACATTGTTCAAAAAGCATACCAGCATCTATCAGAGATTAGTTAAATGTTTATGTGTCCAATACAACAATTCAAATAGAATTCAAACTGCTCGAGGTTTTAGTAAGTTTTATAACTGCAGTGACCAGAGAAGCCAACTGGAAACCCCATTTAATCCAGTAGTTTGATTTTGCTTAGCAAGATGAGTGGGATATGTTGGTTGTGACCCTCCAAACAATCATCTGAAGTATTTTCTATGAGCTGAACAACATCACGCATTATTCATAAAGGGAAAGAGACTTCAGAAAAAATGTTTCCTCCCCTTTAAAGTAATGGAGGTCAAAATTTTCCTAAATAACTTCTCAAGAGTTTCTTATCTCTACAATCTCCTGCCTGCCTTCAGTAAAAACATTTGTTAGCTTCCACTGGCAGATACCCAGGGGTAGGTGTGTGGTCTGAAAATCTGCTGGAGTGGAGCTTCCAGCAACATAAACTGCCTGTTGTTTCCTTTCCCTGTAAGGGCTTGAAAAAAGACAGCTTGGCTGGAGAAATTGGACTAGAAAAGCCTGAGTGTACCCTGAGCACAACTAGAGAATGGGAACATGCACAGAAGCACCTCCCCTGCAGAGCCCTGGCCATGCTGAGAGGTGACCTTTCTCTTAGCACAAGATTGATGGAAAATGTGTTGTACTCTAACCAGAAATCCAAATTGAAGAGGTCATGCTAAGGAAAGAAGGGGAGATATTCATCTGTTATAGTTCAGTATATATTAACTGGAAAATATCTGTGCCAGGAGTACTCAGTGTAGCTCACAAGTTTGTTCTGGGTTCCTGGAAAAAGACTAATGGTAAATGACCTTAGCTGTTCTTTAATCCCATAAATGGTTATTACATGTAACTTTCTCAGAAACAGCTTGCATTCCTGAGCGTTGTTTGAGTATGCATTTCTTTTCTTTTTTTTCCCCCTTTGTTTCGTGTAGGTCTTTTTCCTTCTGTTGCTATTATACTCAAACCTCTTGTTATAAACACCTTTCTCTGATATATAGCACATGCTTAATTTTATCTTGTATTAGCTACAATATATTACAACTCAAAAAAATGTAACTCCTGTTTAAATGACATGTGACATCTTCAACAGCAATACATTTTCCAATAAGTTTTTTTCAACCACATAAAATAAAAACTTTACTATTCCAGCTCTTATTACAGGAATGCTTTCTAGCTACTTTTAAAAAAATGTTATTTTCCTACCAGATTCATGACAGACCATAATTCAGACGAGTTCCTCAAACTGACACTGGCATTTCTGGTTCCAAGTGTATGTCAATCACAAACAAACATTCTCTGATTAACATTATCACTTACTTTAATACATACTTGTTATTTAACTCAAGGTATTATAGGAGC
This sequence comes from Orthonyx spaldingii, assembly GCA_013397795.1. Classification (NCBI taxonomy): domain Eukaryota; kingdom Metazoa; phylum Chordata; class Aves; order Passeriformes; family Orthonychidae; genus Orthonyx; species Orthonyx spaldingii. Next base: position 820,259 of record VZTJ01000801.1, read on the forward strand.
ACCTGAAGCGAGGCTAGTATTCAATGAGCTGTTGTACAAAACGGGAGCAAACAACAAACCTTGCCTCTTAAATCAAAGGCTATAAATCCAAAATGCATCTAAGTGTCTAAAAAGATTTCTCTCTTCAGAAAAGCATTTAGGCAAATAATTTGAGTATGTAAAAGTAGGTTCTTATAAAGGAACAATTTCTGGATTAAATCTCTGAAATTATAAACCTTAGATAAATTCTTAATTTTTCTTCCACAGTTGGAATAATTCCTTTATTATTTTACAGTGCTCCATTTCTCTGTAAAAGTTACATGCATTTGAAAAAATTTAATGTAAGGGGTTAGTGATATCATGTCTGCCATGTTTCTTATTGCTACGAAAATCCCTGATAATTCACAATGCAGTCTAAAGTACAGATCCATTCACTTACATTAATCTACTCAGCTTCTTGATGGTAAAATTGTAAAGGTATAGTTCTGATCCTCTTATTTTATAAACCACAAAAGATTGTTTTTATTGCCAATTTATTGTCAATTGACATAGTATTTTTATTTTTTAATGTTTTTTCCCATAAGGTTCATCACTTGATAAAGTGTATTCCTTTCAATTAAGATTTAATTATTTTGTATTAATTATTTCATGGCATTATTCTGCTGAAGAACTTCACTGCACATTTATATTTTTATGTGACTAAACATTTGCATTTAATAGCTTTTGAAAGGCAAGTTCACAGCTACTCTAATTAATAACAATGATATAGTGTAGATTTTATAGCAAATTAACTGTCCAGCAACAAGGCTGAACAACAATAACATAAAAGTTATGGTGTGTGTTTCATTCCAAATCTGACTTAGAAAGAAGAAATAGATTACAAATACAGAATATGAAATTATTCCTCCATAAATTAAACTTGCTCCTTATTTACAAATTTATATCAGAAGTATCTGTCTCAGTTAAAAACCATTCTAAGTATTAGTTACAGAATACAGAAAGAGCAGAACAGTAGTGTTTGCTTATTTGTTTAAAAATGCTGATCATATAATTTATGTCATTTTTATACTTTCATGGAACATATGCCTATAAACACCCATTGTTCTTCATTTTCTCAGAAGAGCTTACAGCAGTTTTTTAATCCCTCTGTAGCACTTCTGCAAACTAGAATTCTTATGTTGACCAAAAAAATTCAGTACCACAGAATGAGCTTTTCTCCATATTTTCTTGTGTGTTCAGCAAAATTTGGCTTCTAAATACCAGTCATTGAAGATTTACTTTTCTATTTTGTATTCAAAGACTTTAAAAGTAGAAACTGCTGCATTAAAATGCCTAAACCACCCTAATTCTTACTCATACGGAGGCAGAGACATTTTGAGCATACATATTCCTTCCTCCTACTCCTTTCCATCTTCTAAGAGCAAATGGAAGTGATGAATAAGGTCCTGACTAATGAAAAAAGAAACAGGGAAATCCCAGGATAAATCCCAGTTGCTATGAGTAAAGCAAGGAGAAGAGCTCACCTATCTTAGGTGATGGCAGGGCATTGCCTCTTGACACCTTCATCAGAGAGAGGGGCTGAGCTGGGACATCCCAAGGGTGATAGGAAATCACAGCTTGAGAAAGCAGTCGTTAAGCAGCTGGTAGATAGATGCAGAATGTGATGACTTCACACATCTTTGTGTTTCCAAACAGACTTGATCAAATAAGTACTTTGAATTTTTTTGCTTTGGTTGCTCCAACAATGCAAAACTCTACTTTACATGATATACCAAGGCATTTTTGCTATTCTAAATTGATGAAACTCCTCATTAAGTAATTTTATTATTATAGACTATTTTGCTGGTGTAACACTAGGAGAAACACAACAGATTTAAGTCATAAAGCTTTCTTCATAATGTTTTTAACAGCTTTTGTTCCTTGAGGGCATGAGGACAAGGTGTTGCATATGCATGCAATTTTGTTGCCAATAAAGATGAAATAAAATTAGTTAAAAACCTAGGGAATTCAGAATTTTTATGGAACACTTTTGCTATTCAAAAAAATACTACAGTAATATTATTTCTGTACCTATTTATATTAATTGACTAACAGATTGTTTCTTACGGGTTCTTTAAAAGATTTATTTTTGCAAAACTCATCCAAAGCAAAGAGGGAGGCAGATGGAATATGCTATAATTGTATGCTGCTCTGTAGTTTAAAAACAGTCTGTTGACAGAAACTTGGTAGGATTAACACAACCCCCAAATTTGCAGAGACCCCACAAAATTGCTTGAAATGTAAGAAGTAGTCATGGTGTATGAAGCAATAACTGTGATTTGGTAACTTGCTCCAGATAAAGCAAGAAGCCCGTGAAAACATTCAGATATTGAGCCAGGCACAGTAGATGTGTTTTTTCACAAAGTCTGTTCTCCCTAGGGTCCCTCTGCAGTAGATGGGGAAAGATTCTCCTTCCAAGGACTAACCTCAACTACCCAAGATCCTATTCTGAATCCTTTGGCTTCTGACTGTCACAAAGACAGGGATAATAACTAACTCTCTTCCACTGAGAACTGTCCTATAAGAGTCACTTGGCTATTTAATATTTAGATAGGAATTTAGAAAGGGTCATTTGAGCAGAAAAGAACATCCCTGCTCAGAATACATTACTATAACATGCTTTGGTCCCTCAAAAACTCACTCATATTAATTTTAACTACCGAGTATCCTCAGTGACTTCCATTGTTCTACATGTGTCATATTAAGTCATGCAGATGTCTGCACCTTTGCTGCAGGGAATAAGAATCCAAGTTAGCTCTGCACATAGAATGAAGTAAAAGAAATATAAAATATTTTTTTTAAATCTAATGAAATATAAAGTGTCTTTATTATAATTGCAAATACAGGTGGATGCTTCCTCCCATTCTTTTCTCTGTCTTTCTCTCCTAATCATGCTTTGAGGGTGGAATAGCAGAAACAGACAGTGCTGAGACAGTTCAGTTACAGCCTGGCAGGGAAAGTGCAGCTGTGGTAGAGCATGGAAGAACATGAGAAGTAGTTGTGAGAGGAACTTACCATCAGTGATGGTGCCATCACTGAAATACAAGAAGCAGTAACTTATAACCAGGAATAAGCAAAGAGTAGTAAAATAAACAGATGAGAAAAAAAGAGAGTATTTTATCCTGCTGTGGCTTATGACATGGAGAGCACATAGCTCATTGTAGATCAGCTCTATGAAAATGTCATGCTTTTTGCTTTGGTGGAATTCTAAATTTTTAATTGTCAAAATGCTTTTTACTCGCAAAATGTTTTCATGGGAGTATCTGACAAACATCTTGATTTCCAGCAGTTTCTTCAGCAAGCACGTTTATCTGAAAATTGATGTTTCTTTGAGTGTATTACTGAGGTTTTACTTTTATTTTTTTGCTGGATAATAGTGGGTCTATTTTTGCTTAAAAGATTTGTCTATCTTAAGTGAATATTCTTTCATAACTTATCTCTTTGTGGGTTGTGTAATGAACTGTGAGAAATAAGTGCAATTTCAGGAGAAATATCATAGCTGCATAAATTTTACACATACATATTTTAAAACGTCTAAGTATTCATACATGAGCGTTAGTCAAGAAAATAAAATGTGTCCTCAACAAGGTAAAATACATGGCTTAGGAAAGAATTCAAGACTTGTATAATAAAAATGTCCTGAACCCCACCTATGGAAAAATGTATTAACTAAGAATTAATTTTCAACAATAATTTGACCTTTAGGAGTATTTCTTCTTAAGAGAGTATCGTTGTGCTGAAAAAGCAAAAACCCAAACAGAATAAAAAACAGTGCAGTACACAGGGGCATTCTCAGATGAATACCTGGTGAAGAAGTAGACGTGTTCAGAATTTTTCTGTGCATCAAGGTTATCCATTTAACCGGTGTCTCTTTTACTGCCTCAGAGCATGTATTTTTTCACCCTAGAAGATTTCACACATGAATGGCAGTAACACATTCTGTAATTATCCTCCATCCTATGTCTTTGTCACAATGTGTAATGCTGCAGTTTTTCAGCATTTGAAACAGGGCAGGAATTTAAAATGCTTCAAATAAATATTAACCATAACTGGGTTTTCCCCAGAATTCTTAGATTGCATAGAAGTGTGTTTTAATTAAGGGGCCTGGAAGAGGATAATTCATTAATAGTACTATTATTAATTATTGTTTTGAGAGGAAGCATAAGCAACAAAATTATTTCAGAATTGTTCTGATTTTTTCAAACTAAAGACTTTGGATTCAATGGGTTAGTAGACAAAATACAGAATTCATCACTCTGAAAATTTAGACAAGAAATTTCAAGCAATTACCAAGAAATAAAGTTCTTAGTAATACTTAAGCAAAATGCCTCTAATGATTTTGATGCTCTTATTGGCTCATCTAGGCACATGGAGTGGATGCAAATCAATTTCAGTGATAACAGATAGACATTTAATAATCTTTCATAAAAGATATTTTCTGCATGCCACTTAGAACTGGAACCAATACAGCAAATCAATGAAAATATAGTGCCAATTTTATCACCTGTAAAATTATGGTCTTTTCAAAAATATATGATGGTACGAATACCAGACCATTTAATTTTATCTTCCACATATAGTCGTTTCTCTGTTATTTCTCTGTAAAGCACTATCACCTTCTTGTAGAAATATTTTATAGCAGCTCAAGGTTTCACAACAGCCGTTCAATGGAAGATCTTTTACTACCCATTTTTTGCAGACAACATACAGCTGTTCCTGCAAAACTATTCTTGTGAGCAATATAAGGCCATTTAAAATCATAATTGCCAGAGGTGAGCAAGACCAGAACTGGTCTTCTGGACCAGTTTCATGTGGGATAACTGCAGATATTTCATGATCACTACTTCGCTTATTCCCCCTTTTCAGAACTTTGCCAAACGTAGAAGTTACATATACATGTAATTTGTGTTTCCTATCAGGAGCCCCAGGGACCCCCAAGGATGGCTGGGCAGGGTCCCCCAGCCAGGGCCCACTGGGATTAAGGTATTTAAAGCCAGGAGCAAGTAAGTGAGCAGAGAAATACACTCTCACACTAGGACAAACTCTTAACACTGGCATCATTTGAAGTATCTGCTGAGCTCCTTTCATCCTTTAACATCTTCCCGTTCCTTAGATCTACTAGCAAAGGCTATACAAAAGCGAGCCTACCAAACATGCCAGAAGTTTGGTTTCCAGAGCTTCAGCATAACCTTCATCTGAAACAAGAGTGGCCCCTGGGCAGTGCTCCTCCAGCTTGCCAGTGACAGTTCCCTCTCTGATGAAAAAGCCTCTATAATTCAGAGGCGGAGGATAAAAGACTTAGCAAAGTAGGAGTTTTTTTTCAGGTAGTTTCAGGCTGCTTTGTCTGGAAACAGAGAAAGAAAGGATCATTTTCATGAGGGAAGCACTATAAGCAGAGGCAGTAGATAAAACTGTCCCAGTAACAGAAGACCCTACCATTTAGCAAGAACCTCAGGATGACACTGTGCTGTGTGCCAACATCATTCTTGTCTCAGCAAATTGAAAAGGGCATAAAGGAATGTAACGATTTTCAGGATACCTCCTCTCTATTGCTATAGCTCACTAAGGTAGCAGCTGCTAGAGGTTAACTTTGCACTGGCAGCACTTCACCCTGCCTGGCCCTCTTCCCACCCCTGAAAGAAAGGATGAAAGAAAATAACAGTGTACATAAAATTTGAAACAGGTCACAAAATTCAAAAGAAGGCAAATAGATCTTAAATGTGTCCTAAGCCATTCCTTTCAGATATCTGATGAGAACGAAGGAAAAATAAATAAAATTTATCTGCAAACTGAATAGGTTTAAAAAACAAGTAGTATGATACATGGGCTTTGAGAGACTAAATTAAATAATACTTCAGCATAAGCACCACGTCTCGTAGGTTTGGGGAGTTACAGAGAACCTGAGCACAAAAAATTACTTAAATTGTCCCAAACATATAAATATAGTAAATATTTATCCTGTATATTAGCATTTTAATAAATGATTACTAATCTTGTATAGGTGTCAATATTTGTAAAGTGTCAATGCAATGTGATTGCTATTTCCTGAAATACATTCAATTATCCAATACTTTAGGTTCAGTATTGGGTAGAGGTAATGGTCTCCTTGTAATGTTGGCAGCAGGTATTAATAAATACCAATTCTTGCTCAGTTTTACAATGTTTGAGAAGTTATGTACAAGATACATGTGTCCCTGGTTAGTACCCCACTTTATCCCACCTTTGGGTAAGACATTTTAGCATAAGACTGCAGCAAAGAAGTGCATACTTGTACCTGTTCTGTAAATAGCAGTGGAAAGCAAGGTTCATTCAGAGATTCTTTAACAATTTATAAATTCACTTGAAAAGGAAATAAACCAAGAAAGTAACTCAAGCACTATAAGCCCTGCCCTCCTTCATTACCAAAATATTCCAAATAGTAATGCATTCTAAGGGAAGTGCCTTGATGCACCCCTTGGAGTTCAATAACAAAAATGCTTTTCCATTTTAGAGTTTCTTAAGCTTCAAAACTAAGCTGCATGAAAAACAAAGTGTGCTTATGAACTAATGAAATATAGAATAGGGTGGGCAATTAAGAAGAAGAGAGCCTTAAAAAGCACTTACAGAGAAGCCATATTCTGCTCCCATTTTTAACTCTGCGACCCATGTTAGCTTCAGCAAAGGAGAAGTGCATGAGTCTGACAAGGGCACAATTTATTATGCCATCTAAGCAACTGACTGACTGTTCCTGAGAACTCTTTTTCCTTTGCATAAGTACTTATTAAGAAGAGAGAAAGGATTAGATCTGAAAAACTATATCATAGCTATCAAGGAATGTTTCAGCAATCCTGTTTTGAACAGCACATAGTACAACAAACAATAATGGATTTGTGTCTTCTTCAGGATGTCCCTTTCCTCTGCATTTTTCTTAAAATTGGTACGATTTTAATTCCTGAAGAAATTTATAACAATAATTAGAAGGACATCCAGTAGGTCTGTAACACCCTTCTGAAAGACTGTTTCAGTGTGAATTTTCATTTCCTTTCAGTTTAGTCAAAATAAAGAGATATTTTCCAAAATCTGCCAAACTGTTGCCATTCAGCATTTTTCAAAACATGGAGTGCAATAAGTAGTGCTTCCTGATCTTTATTATGCCACCATCAACTCCATGAAAAGTGTGGAACTATGCCAGTACGAACCAGATGCATTGGCTTTTAATTTTATCAAGTAAATAGGAACCAGTTGACCTTTTCTGTGCCATAGTTCTATTAATATCTTCTTTATTTATCTAAGCTTTCTGTAGCTTGTAATTGCAATTGCACTGTATTTTTACAGGCCACAGTACTTTCCTTCATAATTTATAGTGTTACTGAACAATTAAATGAGCTCCACAGATTCTCTATATTTCACAGGGAATACATTCCTTTTTTTAGTGAAGAGATACTGGAATACACTGTACATATCTCACAAAGAAGTTATTCTCAAGAAATATTTTGCCAGAAAATGTGGTTGCTTTATAATGCTTTAAGTGTTTATGAGTGCAATTTATTTTCCTGGAAGTAAGACCTGTTCCAAAACATTATAAATAAGTTAAGAAATAAAAAATAACATGTTCCCTGACCAATAGATTACTTCTTTTCCTTGGAAATGCTAATGCATATATGTATTTGCCATGGTAACCAGACCATTTTAAATTTCACATACAGGCCTTTCTTCTCTTTTTTTCTGAATGTTTGAAAATATAATGAACCAGTAGGTTCACAGAGGCTGAAGTTTTATAATGAAGAGCTTCTAAAAATTATTCCTGCAGTTTAGAACTGTCACAACCTGAAACTTCTCGAAAAAGAAAAATGTCTGGAAGCAATTAGTCTGAAACCATCCATTGGTCCCAGATTTCAAATGAGAAATCCTGGATGTAGTAGAAAGTCAAGATTCATACCCATGTTTTATCTCTGCTTATAATAGCATCAGTCTTGTGCACATATAACTGGTGATGAGCAGGCAGGGAGCTGGTGTTGTAACACTGTCCATTTAAGTAGCGTGTGGTAGTTTTGATTCCATGAGAAGCAGATTGTCTGAAATGTCCTGTAGATACTCATGACCAAAATGTTGGTGAGTTTTTCCAATTATATACATTTTAAAAGATAGTACAATACAAAATACATCCCATTGCCTTTAATGCAACCTGTATCTTTTAGGAAAAAATGGGATTGCACCCGGTCATACAGAAATATTGAGAAGCTTTATTTTTGGGTACATGAAACAAATCACCAGTCCGTATACTTGAAATAGGATTTTTGTGTGTATCTTATAATGAGAGCATAATCATTAATTTGCTAGCCTTTTTTTGTTAACTGTCAAGACAATAAATGGCTTTTGTGAATGGAGACCTAGAATCCCCTCAGCTCCATTTTCTAAAAGTAAGCCTTGTCTGTTAAGTGTACTCACTTAAATTTCATTGCAATTCCTACATTTTGCTTTGAAACTGTTATCATGATTTGATCATACCTGGAACACAGCTAAGATTTCTGGTTATGTTAAAATAAATTCACTCCACTTACACATAGCATATAGTTCTGCTGAATTCACAGGCAGACATAATTGGATTTATTTCTCTAAGAGTCTCTGTAATTAATCCATAAATGAACTGTCTTTTGAAAACATCCAAACATATTAGAAGTTGAGCAACTGGAGTACATTAAATAAATTAAAAAATAATTAATTAATTAATTAAAAAAAAAAACAAGAAAGAAAAAACAAGGAAACAGTGATTTCAGCTGATTTCAGCTATTTGCTGTTGGGGTTTAAAAGTCTACAAATACCTGAAGCTGTGTGTGATTTTTCTGCTGATAATAATGGGCCTAGGATTATACTCAAGTAAATATACATGTGCAATCTCTTTATTTTGTGAAGACTGTATTCCTCTGCTCTACCCAAAAGATGACAGACATAAGAGCAATGATACTATGTTTCTTCAAATATTTACTTATCACATAGATTCAGAAAACACTTTGCAAAACGGTGAAATCTTCTAACTCCTACTACCCCTGTATTTCACTTGCACATGTCTTCTATTTCGTGAAGCTTACCCCATCTCTAACTAGTTTATCGGGATTTTTTCTGCCTAGACTTCATTGATTGTCTGCTCTATTTTCTGTTAATTTATTTTCCTTTTTTTCCTTTTTTTTTCTCCTCAGCACTGTTGCTAAATCTTTGCCACTCAGGTCTTTCAGTTTTTCATTTCCAAATCACAGCTGTCTAGGCCAGCCTGCAACAGGCATTAGCATCCTTCAACATGCTTTAATTATTGTGCAGAAAGTAGGCTAGAAATCTTTGGACCAAATTGAGCAATGTTTCCAATTATAAAGTGAGACCTGAATCTGTGGATTTAGATCAATGCAATACCTCTGTATCATATCTCTTCTACAGTGGTGTGCAAAATTATTGCCTCAAATTTGTGATTAATAAATGTAACTCACAGCTTTGTTCTTGCTTGGGATTATATAAGGTAGCCCAGAGAGGAAGGCAGTTATATTCTTCCCTCTGCTGCCAGCTCCTTCCCAGTCGTACATTATAGAAATGAGAATACTTCTTGATTTTTACCACTGTAAACGAAATTTAGGTTGAATTTATAATTCCCACATTTTTTCAGACTCCCCTTCAGTATTTCATTTTTTCCCTTCTAAATTTAGGAGATTTTTATTCTAGCAGTATTTAAAGTGTCCATATGGGAGTTAGAACAGATAACAAGTTTAGGGAGTACATCTATAAAATTCTCCTTAAGTGATTCCACTGGACCAAAGAGAGTAACTGCATCAAAAGACACTTCTAACAGAATCTAAACAATTTCAGCTTCACAATTTCAGCTCTGCTTTAAATGTCAAGGATTTGCTCTTCTCTTGTAGAACAAGAGTATAAAAAGTGTGTGATCAAGATTTAGTCTTTAATTTCAGTTATGATTTACAATTCCTGCAGCAAGGCAGGATAAATTATTCCTCTGTGTTAGCTGCCTTTAATTTCTGAAAGTTGGGAGTTATTAACTTACATCCTAGGGAAATAAAGCCATATTTTGAGCCTGTTTTAATGAAAATCAGTAGGCAATTTACTTTTTAACTCCTCTGCATATAGCAAAACACAAAACAAAACTGGCAAAGGATTGGATCTTGAAATTTAAAAAGAAAGAAAAAATAAACTGTTTGCATTGGGTAACGGGGACATATATAATGCAAGCAAGAAAAGTTTCGAGAGAGACTCAGGCTTTGACAGCAATTTTGTAGAAGTGGTATAGAAGGTTCCACTATACAAAAGCTATTTCCCTAACATTGCCAGACACGAAGCACATATGGTCCTTAAAAACTTGTATTTTACAGTGGAACTTACTGAGATAAAGACATTATACAACTTCTAAGGGAATGATTTAAAACTTACGCTGCACTTTTTTTTTTTTTTTT
>VZTJ01000801.1:830754-866610 GCA_013397795.1 Orthonyx spaldingii
TTTTGTGAACAGGACAATAGTTTTATCTTCAAAATCAGCTAGAAGGCTAAATTATTATGGTATTTGGCAACTCTAAAATATTTTCTGCTACTGGTTGCTTCAATAACATTTGCAAAAGACACTCAATATGCAGTCTGATGCCTAAAAGTAAGTTCTTAATTATGCAATCACCTTAAATTTGCACAAAACAGTGCTACATCCAAGAAGCAGTCCTCCTCTCACTCCAGCCCTTCTTTTCCACCTCCATGCCCCTGCCTTCATTGGGCTGGCAGTAGTATTTGGTCAAACATGGACCAAATTGCTAAGTAATCTGGAAATTAAATGTTTGAATGCAAGTCCATTCTCTGAGCTAGTTCACTGTATTTCCACCAAAGTGCATGGGGAACTACAGCCCAAGGCAGGAGCATCACTCATTTAAGAAGCTGCAGTGCCAGAAGGGTAGGTGCTTGTAGGGTCGTAACACATTGAGTATCAGAGAAACGTGTTAATTTTTATAAAGAGGAACACCCCAGTAAACTGGCTGTGGTGGTATGTCAGGTCCTCTGTTTGAACCAGTGTTATCTGTCCATCCTGAGATGATTATTATGGAACTATTTGAGTTCCTCTGCATTAAGTTCCACAGATCTGTAAGAGCTTGCCAAAGAGTGGAGCCAAGCTGGCTATCGAGTTCCCGCAGCACTGCTCAGTCTGGTAAGAGGCCCCTAACCACAGCACCAGAGTCATCTCCCACATGCATCCGAGGGGATCTGCTTGAACCATAATTTACCTGGTTGGGCTTACAGGTTGTCCTGCACATGCTGGAACAGGCTGGACATGTCTTTGGTCCTTTGTGTCCTCCCTGTCTGCGTCAATGAGCACCCAGTGAGGCTAATGTATCAACAACTGCACAGAACTGCACTTGCATGAATAATCCTGCCAGAACTGAGCTGGCCTCCCCCAGCATCTCTGCATCTGTGGCACAATTAATCTGTCAACTAAATACACTGTCTGTGGATAACCAGGCACTGGCTGTGCACAGTAGAAAATGAACATATTTAGCACACTGTATGGGGACAGCGTAAGGACAATTGGTGATTAACAGGTATTCATGTCACTGTAATTTACAAATATACTTCATTAACACTGAACGTAATCATAACTGAAAGGGGTGGAGAAACTGTTTTCCTAAGCTTAAGTTGTAGTGGAAGTTAGCTAATCAACTGAGTAACAGGGCAGGAAAATTCAAACTAAAATAGTGTTTATTACAGGCTTGGCTTCGTAACAGGTGTAGCTGCAATGTCATCTGCAAGTGACAAAATCATGTGTACATTTCTGAGGAGGAGACCTGTGCCATAAACCTTGCAAAATCTGGTAGTCAAGCAGCTTACTACACTGGAAACTAGAGCCTGTTTCCTCCCCTGGATGTCAGTGAATGGACTGAGCAAACTGTATTTTAGGGGACACAGTAGAGAAAAGCTTGTCAGAAATATGAAATCATCAACCCTCTTTGGCTCGGACTGGACAATATTGGATTTCTAGAGCAGAGTTATTTGCAAATTGCTGAGTGGGGAGGAGCTAACTAAACAGGGCTGATCCCAAGAGTGCCTGCAGGTGGCTTTGCAGCTAGAATTAAAAAATATTCTGATGACAAACACACATGAGGGGCTATTTAGGTGTGAACAGAAAATTACCTGCTGTGTTTCAAAGAATAATGAGCTGAGTAAGGCAGGGGGTAAATGGTGTTGTCTGTTATCTGGATGACATGCTAATAACTGGGAAGATTTCAGATGAATATTTACAAAACCTAGAGGAGGCCTGAAAGAAACTGCAAAGATGTGATTGTAAAGCTAACAAAGTTTAGTGTGCTAATTTTTGTTGAATTTTTCCTCCTCCCATATACCCAAGCCAGGTAATGTACCATATGGACAGAAAATTAAGGCTACATATCTTCCAAAAACTAAAATCCAGTACACACAGAATATAAATAGGGCCTTTAAGATTTCTCCAGGGCTGAGCTTTAGGGCCATGAGATTAGCTAGATGTTGCATGCTGTGGAGGGAGAGTGGGAAGAGTCTGTTAGATTGACAAAGTGTTGTACACTCTAGAATACATTTTGGGATTGTATTTTTTAAATTATGGTTTGTTAGTTTTTGTTTCTTAAGAGTGAGGGTTGCTTCAGATGTTAGATGTTCAAGGTACACCTTAGAGTATTCTGCTGCTTAGATAGGAGTGTGGAATAGCCATTCCAAATGTAACAACTGTTTTTGGTGAGATATTTATCCTTAAGGAAAAAAAAAGTTAAATGGCTGTGGACAGAATAAAAAGGTTTTTTGTGGAAGCAAAAAAGAAAATGAATAGTTCAATTTACATTAAAATGACACATTATCCGTAACAATAGTATGCAATTCCTCTCTTCTAGAAACTGAGCACCAGTTTCAGACACATATAAAACTAGGGTTCAAAACCTGCTAGATTCCCTTCCACAATATTAGCAAAAAGTGGGAGAAATTACTAAAAAAAGTATTCAGACTTGGGATTATTAAATTCCACACAGAAAAAAGATTTTTTTCAGCTCACAACAAAATCACAAAGGGTTGGTAAAAATACTTCAAAGATGCACATTCCCCATCTGATGACAGTGAAGAGCCTGGATCTTACCAGATCATTTTAAAGACTGTCAGAGAGACATGCTAATCTGGAGTTTCTGTCCCAGCTTCCATTTGTTCAAGGAAAGTGTTCATTGACAAAGAAATGCTTCACTTACTAAATGACCTCTTTATTGCAGTTATAAATACTGCCCTATAAATAGGAAAAGCCCCTGTACCAGTTAAGAAAATTACTTTTACATGATCTAACTTCATCACGTAACAAAAGGGAAACTTTATTTTTTCTAATTCAGGAGATTGAATTAACCATGGAAAATGCTGTCTGAGGACTAAAAGTAATAATACCAATATATCTACAAAAAGTATGCAAAAAAGGCTTAAATAGGAAATAAAAATGAAGGAAGAAGTTAATTTAGAGAGCAGAGCAGATGTAGAAATCAATACATGGAAAAGGCAAGGAGCAGGTCTGGCCAGCCATCAGAAGATGGCACAGTATTAACAAAACAGTATCATGTCACCTGTGACAGAAACCAAATGGCTGAACACTGATTCCTCAAGGAAGCACTATGCAGAAGTGGCCAGGCAATGGAGACGTGATCTCTCAGTGCCCAGAACTTGAGGTCTGTGATAACAGCTTTTGCTATTTACACCTGAAAGATGTTTGAAGAGGTGTTTTATCCGTATAAATGTCATGTCAGAGAAACGTCTATGATTTTATTCTGGATGAATTTCAGACATGATCCTAGAAAAATGCGGTAAAGGTCCAGCTTTGAATGAGTGACCAAAGCAATTTGGGCAGACACATAAATAAGGTTAGAGGAAAAGTAGTTGAAGAAACCCAAAAGGTAGCAGCTCAAATTTCTTGTTAGCACCAAGGTTTGCCCTACCACCTCCCACTCAAAAGACTTATTCAAAGTTGTTGTTCTACATTCCAATACCTAAACACAAAAATCAGCCGAGATCACTTGAAAATGGTCAGCGTGCCATGCAAATGTATATTTCACAGCCTTGATTCCACAGCAACACAAAGCAAGGTGGGAGGAACAGAGAAAAGGTTTAGGAAATGTGTGGATAGACTTCAGTGGTACATTAGGGAAATGGAGAAGATAACAAAAATGAAAAAAGGCCAGCTGTACCAGATAGCATCTTAGTTACATGGCATAAACCTGGAAATAAATTGAAATTATCAGAGTTTTCATCAACTGGAGAAAAATAAAATAATAAGAGCAAGAACACAAAAATCTGAATGAAAAGGAGCAAAAAAAATTGCTCTAGGTGAAATCCTAATAAACTGAGAACCTTCAATTGTATTTGCCTGCCTTGACCATACAGCTCTAATCACAGAAAACGTTCAGACTTTCATGAGACCAGCAATATATTTGGATTGGTTTTGTACTGAAGTTATTTACAAAATTTACAAGGAATACTGTTCAGTAGATTTTCTGTTTTAATAATGTGATATGGCTGCTAGTTCCATTGATTTGTCTATTTCGTTTTGTCAGAATAGGGCATTTTAAGTCCACATGTGATTGAGAAGCTTTCCATTTCAGCTATGATTTAAGCTTCTGCAGTAACACAGGTTATGTTGTTCTTCGCTGCTGTTTTCCACTTTCTTGGCAGTGTTTTGCAGAAGAAAAATAATGTGCTGTTCATTATATGCCTTTAGCAAGGAGTGCTGGAATTTTTTGATTTCATATCCCACCACATAGCAAAAATGTAACACAAAGCTAGAAGAAATACACAGGGCCTCATGCTGCACTTCTCATGGTAGAATCACAAAACTATTTTACTCCAAACTAAAAAAAAAGAAGTATCTTTAAATTATTCTTGACACATCTTATTCAAGGCCTTTAAGGATAACAGTCAGCTGTGGGGAGATAAAGCTATGGAAAGCAGCTGTAACCTCACCTGCCTTGTTAAACTTGTTTTATCCAGCACAAAAAGAAATAACTTGCAACTGAGATTATGGAAGGATCCAGAATCCTCCATTCACAACTTCAAGCCTTCCAAACTAAGGGTGTTAGAACAATCCATTCTCTCTGTGCAAAAATTTGCACTCCCTTCTTACCAAAAAAAATGGGCAGGCTGGAGCAGGTAAAAGTTACATTACACATCCTTGCATTCACCTCAGTGAACCTCAGCTGTTGGCTACAGGAACAACAATTTTCAGAAAGAAGTGCTTGCCTGTAATTCAACAGCAATTGTTCTTTTTCCCCATAGAAATAGTTCCTGGTTCAAGCAGACAGGCTAACACATGCACTCCTTTCGCAGAGCAAACATGCTCTCAGTGGTGCTCAGGTAGGCAGGCAACCAGGCACGAAACTGAAAACACTCAGGCATAGACAGAGCAAGTGCAGGCAAATGCAGCATTGAGTTACTGCGGAAAAAGAAGTTAAAGAGGTTGAGGGGCATAGGTCAAATCTCAGATCAGGTCTTACTATTTTTATTTTTTTTTATATATTCTCAAAACGTTTCCATCAAAAGGAGGAAGATAATTGAGTCATCCCAGCACCAGCAGCATTTCCCATGACCAGAGGAAGGAGTCACAGCATCACTGTATTACAATGGGCAGCCTGTGACCCCTGCCCCTCAAACGTGTGTGCACACAGGTGGACTGCACAGGCACAGGCTGGAGCAGCACTGAGTATTGACCTGGATCTTTGCTGAACTGAGCTGCCTCACAAACGCAGCTGAATGACCCTTCTTCTTCTGAAGAGTCATTAAAAAGGAAAAGATTCATTTCATTCTTCTGAACATTCATTGGAAAGGAAATAGAGTATTCTTGTTTTAATAGAGAGCAGGCGGGGGATGATGGGAGCACCTGGATGGAGGGGAGTAGAGTGGCCCAGATGAAAGTAAGGGCAGATTCAGGGACCACCAGTGCAGCGCCAGCCTCAGGTCTGCTCAGCCTCGAGCAGCAAGCAGTTTTTTACCTCCTGAATCTCACAGATCCCTGACCCGCAATGGCTTTTGAGGGGAGAGGGAAGAGGGTCAATCATTGATTTTGGCACCCTCCATGTCCCAAGGTAGTAGAAAGGCAGAATATTTTCATAATTCCATTTTCCTCAAGAAACCAAGTCTGTTGAAAGAAATTATGGAAGCACCTGCACAGACCGTCTGGGCAGCTTTTCGCATGTCTAAGGTTTAGAGAGGAAAAAAAGTGGTTACTCATGGGCAGAAAAGTCAAATATGAGAAGGAAAGAAAAGAGATCTGCCAAATAAGCTTGTTCATCAGCAAGTTACACATTTGACTAAATGCTGTGAGAGTGTAGTTCTTCTCAGAGTGACACTTTAGTGTCCATGTTTTTCTTTCAAATATGTGCTTTCATGTCAAGTTAGTTCAGTTTATCAGTCAAAAGAAAATATTTATTTCTGGCAGACCTACAAACACATTTTGAGATTTGAAAATCTAGTTGAAATCTCTTTAAGTCATATTACATGTATATTGTATTACCTCTCTCTTTTTTTTTTGCTTCTCTCTTAATACTGAATAATTCTTATCACAGACTTTGTATGTCCCTCTGGTTTTCTAAAACAGGAAGAAAATGAATATATCTCTTTTTTTCCTCCCAAGCTCAGAGATGAAACTGCTTGTCTCTGTTTATTTGCTTGCATTTGTACGTATTTATGTGATAAGGGGCAAATGTGTGTCTCGTGCATGTGTAAACAAATTATTGAGAGAAAATAACCTAAGTGTTATCTTTTGTTCTGAAAGCTTTTAGAGTAATGTGGATATTCTTATCTTGTGCAGAAGAGGGCATGATAATGTCCATTATCCTCTGCAAGTTTTGCTGCCTGCACACATCATCCTGTTCTTCTGTTGTTTCAGAGGACCATGAATGTTATCAAAGACAGCAGTTAGCACAGGGCATGCATTTTCTCAGAAGGCATGTTTTGAAATTTAAAAATTTTGTCAAACATCCTGATGATAATTAATGGGAAGCCAGAACAGAGAACTGAGAAACAAGGCAGCAGTTTACGGGAACAGAGGGCCAAAAAAACCAGCTATAACCCATGCAAACCTGAGGCCAAACTGAGAAGTGTCAGCTCATAAGGGTTGGAGAACATTTCTACTGGTTCATTTGTGATTGTCTGATCAGTAGGTGAGCGTTCATAGCATCTGTTCTATTTAGCAAGAGCTAATTTAGAGCAGAGCCTGTAACAGCCTTTTGTTGTGATGAGTGGTTATCATCAAATGAGGTGTTGAAAACCTTTGCTGCCATCCAGTTAAGTCAGGTTTCTGAGCCACCGAAAATGGCCCTGGCTGTTCTCCTGTCTTCCAAGACTAATTTTTATGTGCATTGAATTGGATAGAAAAAAAATCTGTTTCAGTTTTTTCAGACTTTCTCTTCTTTCAAAATCCAGAGATCATAAGGCCGTCCCATGTGAGGGTGTTGATCTCTGAGCTTTGTTCTCAGGGGCAGGGAAGCAACAAAGAGACAAGCTGTTCAGAAGTATTTGTCAAGCTGTTATTTAGCCAAGAGTTTCAGTCATTCTGAATGAGTCTGAAAAGAATCTAGACCACTCTCCTATAGTATATTTTTGATCTATTTTTTGTTCATCTTAACCCTTTACATAAATGCTCACAGTTATACCAGTTCAGGGCAAAACTGAACAGAGCACAGAGAGAAGTGTCAGCATAAAGTCTACTAGCCATCTGCTGCTGTAGTGCAGAGCTGTAGTATTCCAGATGCAAATACAGCACCTGCTGTAGGGCCCACAGTCACTTCAGAGGCAACAGGCAGCCTCAGCAAGGCTAGAGTTCAGGTGGGACAATTCACCTGATGCTGCTAAGATCAGTCCCTGTTACACTGATTTCAGGGCTCACCACTGTGTTCCCCTGCGCTGGGTTGACATGGCAAGGTTTTGATGGGTTGAAGGATAGCTTAAGGGGTGGCTTCTGTGGTTAGACACCAGAAGGTGCCTCCATGTCAGGCACAGCCAGTTTCACCTAGCTCCAAAACAGACACTCTATTGCCAAAAGCTAAGTCCATCAGTGATGCTGGTGATGCCTCTGTGATAATTTCAGAAAGAGTAAAAAAATGCTGCGCAGCATCTGTGAGAGACAGAAGTGAGAAAAATGTGAGAGAAACAGCCCTGCAGGCACCTGGATCAGTGAAGAAGGAGGGGGAGAAGGTGCCTCAGGCACCACAGCAGAGATTCCTCTGCAGCCCCTAATGAAGACCATGATGAAGCAGCTGTGCTCCTGCAGCCCACGGAGGCCCACATGGGAGCAGAGATCCACTTGCAGCCTGGGGAGAACCCCAAGCCAGAGCAGATAGAGATGCCCTGAAGGCAGCTGCAGCTCATGTAGAGCACATGTAGGAGCAGCCTCCTGGCAGCAGCCGTGACTTATGGGGGACCCATGCTGGAAGAGTCTGTTCCTGAAGGACATTACCCCCCAGGGAAAAAACCCATACTGGAACAGCTCTTGAAGAACTGCAGCCCGTGGGAGGGACCCCATGCTGGAGCAGGGAAAGAGTGTGAGGAGGAAGAGACAAAGCATGTGAGGCATGACAAAGTGTGAGGCAGAGACAAAGCATGACAAAGCATTATGAATTGACCACAGCCATTCCCAATCCGCCTGCACCCCTCTGAGTGACAGAAGTGGAAGAGTTACAAGTCGCTCTGCCCTATCTTGGCCTATCAGCTTTTTCATCATTGTTTCGTATGTGCAGGAGAGGGAGCAGACTTCTTTTTGCAAAACTTGCAAGATCCAGAAGTGCAGAGATTCTTTAGAGAAAATACCCTAAAGCCTTATCATACACAATGTAAATAAATATAGTTATAAAAAATGTATTGAGCTAAAGCAAAGCTGAAAAAGCCTAAAATTAAATGAAAAAAAAATCAAAAGGAATTTAGTAATTCATTTTAAAATAGCACTCATTAATTGAGAACTACTTCACATATTCTGCTTTATTTTAGAATCTCACTAAGAAAGTTAGCCCAGAGTAATCAAAAACAGGGTGAAAATTCACAAATGCTATTAGCCCAATCAGTATTTCAGCAGTCTCTGGCTGCTAACTGGTCATAATTTTGCAGGGGGATGGGGAAATTGATAATGACAGTGAGCAAAAAGGGAAGGTAAAATACTGATGTTAAGTGAGCACATTACCTGCCTTGGATTGGTTAAGGTTAGATTTTCTAGAAAAAAAGTCACTTTTATGCAGTCTTAAAGAGTTAATTTTACAAATTAATATTTGTACTATGTCTCCAGTAGGCATAACTAGGTGTCCAATGTTCAGTCTATCAATACAAAACAGTCTTTCCCTGGGGATTAGGTATTGCATACCTCACAGAAACTCAAAGTATAAGAGAGGCCAAAGAAAGGGTGGAGAAACAGAAGTGCAAAGGACTATATTCAGAATACATATCTCACGGTACTTCAGCCCAAGGAGAGTTCTGAGAGTCCACCTGCTGTTAAGAGCTGCTGGCTCATTATGTAGTCATAGAATTGTAGGAAAAATGCTGTTGGAGGTCATCTGGTCCACTCTGCTCAAAACAGGGCTAACTTTGAAGTCAGGTCACAATGTTCATACCCTTTCCAGACAAAATTCCAAACACTGAAGGAATCCAAATCCAAGGACAGAGACTCCACAGCCTAGACATCTCAGTGACCCTATGCCAGTTTCCCAATGTATCCCTTGCAACAGGAAGTCCAAAATCAAACACAGTACACCAGAGGAGATTTCACAATTGCCCAATACTGGTTCCTAGTAATGTTTCTCATCCTGATGACTAACTCTTGGTGATAAATTTGGCCCGTTTGCCTGTAAAGAACACAACAAAAAAGACACAGTAGTCTTTTCCTTGTCCTTTGACACTCAGTCACATACTCACATAATCAGCAGTGGGCTCTCATTTCCTTAATGCTTCTTCTTCTGCCAAAGTTCTGGTAGAGCAGTATAGAGGGAGTTTGGTACCACATTCCCATTGCCTGTTATAATGTCCCATTCGAGTGCTGTCGGGTGGGTTGTTTTCAGTACCTCCCATGCCACAGTGGACAGCGTGAACGTGTCTTAAAGAAGCATGTCCCATTTCACATGGTAATGACATGGTAGCCCCCTTGTAGAGGCTTGAATAGCACTCTGTCCTCTCATACTTCATACGATTTTTTTGGTGAAAATGCTGCCAGCATTTGCTAGACTGAGGATGCATTAACTCTGTGTCTCTGTCCAAGGGATACGTGAACCAATCCAATCTGTAGTCTCACCTACTGCAGAGTTCTGCTTTGCAGACCCTGCTGACCTCAGAAGTCATCACGTCATTCCTTACACCAAAATGGGTGGCACATCTGTATTCCTACTGGATATGCAAGAAGCCATTAAGGTGCTCCAGAAGTCTCATTTGGTGTCTTTCAGTTCACATCAGTTTTTCATATCTCAGGTGCTGGTTCTGGCTCTTGTTCATCAAATGAGTAGCAGTAACAGAGATTAGCATCTCAGACCATGAAAGAAAATCCATTGCATTATATTTTCAGCCTAGAATAATTGTTCCAAAAGTTTAAGAAGTGGTATTGGTTTTTACTATGGCATTGTTTGGTGGAAGAAATCATTTGAGCTGAGCACTGATGAGCATACAGGCTGCTCTTGTAAGTGAAGTGGTCCTGTATGCTTTATTCTATTTTAAATAGGATTTTGGCAAGTAGAGGAATAAAAAGAAAGTATTTCAATGTCTGGACAACACATTACTGACATATATAACTTTCTGTTGACTTTGCTAACATCTACTTGCAGAAACATTATTATCTTTTCTCCTTCAGTAAAATTTCAGTCCTGGATTTAGCTGTTTTGTGTGGGTTGTAGTTGTTTGTTCAGGCTAATGGAGATTAGAGACCTGTGAAATCCTCAGTAAGGTACCTCACAGTAGAGAGTTTCCAGTCTGGTGTGTTAAGTAGGTTTAAACCGTTTCTCTATATTTTTAGCACATGCTAATATAAAACATGAGCATGAACTGATTTACAGGTAATTCTTTAGAGCAGTATCATAAAAATGTATAGGCCTATAAAATGAAAAGGAAAGGGAGAAGAGACTGTGTATCTTAATAAATCAAGTGCATGTAATATTGAAGTATATATTCCATTGCTTAAGACAGAGTAATAATAAAAATTGCAATAAAAAAGAAGTAGAATATCTTTAGCCTAGAAATGACCTGTCAACCTCAACTGTAAACCAAAAACAAAGAAGTATCATTTCAAACGCAAAAAAGCAAAGATGCTATTTATTAAACTCCCTAAAAGTCTGGCCAAATGTGATTAGAACAGATGTCCTTGCACATGAGCAAGTACATATGTACTGATAGGTAAGCACAGTCAAATAAAGAGAAAAAAAGAAAAGCAAGTAAAGTGTTCTGTGCATCTAAAGGGAAAAGAGCTTTTATTTCTCTGAGTATTTTCTGATCTATTGGAAGAAATGCTTTTGATTTTGACATCTGGAAAGGGAGTATGAGGAACTTCTAAAGAACACTGTCATTGGTCTCTGAGCCTCTTCATTGCTTCTGAGAACATAAATGGGCTGAAATTCATCTCTTCTATTTTTTAGCTCTCCATAGTTAAAGTACTTGAGTTTACCTAGGCTTTCAGATGATGATGAGAAAGAAGTTACCCTGAAGTCTTTGGAAATGGGTCAACTATGCATTAAGAATTGAGAGGTCTCTGATTCAGATTCCTCTGATAGCTGTCCAAAGGAAGGTGAGGTAAAGCCAGGAAAAGGACTATGCAACCATATATTATGTGTTCCACCATTCTTACTACAGAAAGGATATTCCTATCACAAAACAATATTCTCAAAACTCAGATAAGCAACAGAAAATAATTTAACTCCTATTTCAGTTTCATCTTGTGTCTCTATAAGTTCTGCTAAGGTTTTTGGAGCATAGACACTGTATTCATCTCTGTCTATAACTACACATTAATAGCATTCCACCAATAATAAATCCTCATCATCGACAGGGAGCTTTTTTGCTATAGTACTGAAAGACTACCAATGACAGAGGTTGGCTTTCAGACTTGAGTTCACTATTCCTTTTTTTCTGTGGTACTGCCCATCGATTCCAGTGGAGCTTCATTGATGTACATGAGGTTAGAATTTAGACTATGGTGTTCGCAAAATAATGTTTCACAGCAAAACCTTTTGTTTCATTACCTTGAAATATGTCTTCGTTAAAGACCTCTACTTTGGTTCCCTGTCAAAACGATTACAAAACTCTACTTAATAAATGACATGTTTTTATATTAGAAGTCAAAGGAAACTATGTCTCCAGAGTTTAAAGAACACTCATTACACAAAGTTGTTATTGTTGGTCATTATGGAATTATTCTCCCAGTACAGTTCAACTCAAAAGTAGTTTCTTATAGTGTTTACAAACCATTTTTTACATTTAAATCCTGAAAACTCATGTGCAGATTGTCTTTGAAGAAAACAGGTTGTTATCACTAGTTTTAGCCCTAATCCACCTCCTGTCAATTTGAAAGAGTATTATTGGGTCTAATCCTGCTCCTACTAATTCAATGAATAAGCTCAGACAGTACACGCAAGGACAAACACATTTCCTGTATATTGACTTCAGCTGGCAAAACATTCCTCTCTTTCTTCTTAAGGTCCTCTTGCCCTCCTCAAGTACTGCAGATAAGATCTGGAATGGAGCTTAGGGCATTATTTACAGAAAATGGACAAAAAAGATTGTGTTAGACTTCCATGACTGCTACCCTGAGACCCTGACAGACTCAGGTACCAAAAATAGCATCCATGACTCTGTAACAACAGGATTTGTACTCCTACAAAGCAAAATTGTTTGTCTGCGGAAGAAAGAGAGAAATATTTTAATGAAGTCTCCTCTGCTAAGTGTTCTTTTTTCATGGTGCCACTCGGCCTTTGGCAAGAGCTACCCTGTAGCCCTAATGCACTTCTTGCATAACAGCTCAGCTTAGTAGAAAGGACTAGATATAATGCAGTACATGACCTCCACAAATTTATCCCTTTTATGGGAATAGAATAAAATAAGTATCAATGTAATTACATTTGACATGTTCAAAAGATTTTTGGAAGAACAACAGCATTTATTACACTTGTTGGTTTACGTCACATTCTGATTTATTTTTCAAGTAATATGTTATATAGGTTTATAAACTACTTAAGGTGGAGAGTTTTTTTAAAGGATTAAGTAAATCTGCTCAATCCCTTATCTACAAGCTAAAATGCATCAATTACTTGGACTGTCACAAAGTTTTGATTGTCTTTAGTGTTTCTCCAGCACTGTTTAAGGCTTACTCTTCTTATTGCAGCAAACACTTATACTAACAGGAATTTGGCACCACTATGTCATAACTACACTTTGATGAACTCTGTATTTCAGGAAATCTATCCCCACTGACTGCTTTTGTTTGATTGCTCATTTTTAATAGTTGTGTAATTATTATGTCAGAAGGATAGAATGGATGCAGATGAGCTGAGTCACTGTCTTACAGTCACCAGCTACCACGCCCTAAAATCTGGTCCGTATTGTCCACTGAGGGTCACAGACTATCCTTTACTCAGAGCAGAAGCAATGCCCTTCTCTCTGTGGGATACCAGCAGTGCTGAATAGAAATATACTGGAGGTACAGCCACTGGATTGCATGTCTCTTTTGCCCATCCTGTGAGCTGAGGGATGAAATCCAGCCCTGGTCTGGGGTCTATGCCAGACAGCATTGAGATAAAGCTGATAATTCTCTTGAAAAGGTGACCAACACATCCACATGGCTCCCTCAGCTAACCTTCACAGCACTTAATCACTGAGCAGGAGGTCCACATGCATGGCTGTCCTCATAGACACATGTATAATCCCTGAGGACACCTCTTTCTTCTTTTTCCTCAGACCCTTTGTTCTTGTCTGTGAGGTTATTCTCATGGTACACATATGGTAACACACATATTTCTATGAACACAGGATCCCAAAGCCTTTAAGCCATGATCCTACAAACTAAAATTTGAGTTCCACTGACTGGACAGTAGTTCTTTTGACTGGGAGGATCAGAGATTAGCAGACAGATGGAACCTTTTCAGACTGGAGAAGAGAGGGGGGAAATCAAAAGTGGCATAATATAAAATCAGAAAGAAAAAATACTGCTCAGCTGTGTTCTGAATTATTGGCACAGATGGGAATTGCTGCATTACTCCCTAAGAAGCTTCTATTAATTTGGTCTTTTATTTTCTTTACTGTGAGAGTTGACCTCTTGTAGACTTTTTCTCCACTCCTTTTGACTCTTTCTGAAGAGGAGCAAGTCAGTGATATACCTGCATGCCTATTTATTAAAGTCACAATGTTGATAATAGAACATAGAGATCTTCTAACTCCTAGGGCAAATGCATTTGGTGGTTAATGCTGATGAGCACATTAAGGAAAGAACGGCCCGGAGAGAGAGAGCTTGAATTGCTATCTGACTTATGAGCCTGTAATAGCACCGTTTTCAGTAAAAAAAAAAGGAAACCTCTCCTAATATTTATAACCAAAATTTGCCCTACTTTGAAAGCAATGAAATTAAGTTTAGTGGCTTTTTAGCTGTCTAACACCCAGAACTGATCTATCCTCTCCAGCACAAGTATCTCTGAGATCTCACATTCTAAAGTTTACCAGCAGGCTGAAAGATGATTTAAATGCACCAGGGAGAAGACAGAAAACATGACAGAAGTCACAGTACAAGGACCACATGATTAGTCAGTCTCAGATGCTTGAATAATTATACTCTTTCTAAGAAAAGTATTATTAATTCAATTTTTGTAATGCTACAAGAAATCCTAAGTATGGAAATTAAAAGGATGAGAATATTCTGTCCTATTGCTGTGCATCTTGCCAGTGGTTGTGGTAGTGGAGCAGATTCATGTTCTTCCCATGAGAAGAATCCTTGAAACTGTAGTTAGGGGTGAAAGACAATGTCAAGGAGAACCTCTGGTCTGGTACCAGGTGGAGTTAAACAGGATACAAGAGACCAGTACAGTTATGAGAGCAGAGCATATTCTGTAAAGGCATGGGAGGTCTCTCACAGAAGATAAAAATTAATATGAATCATGCTAATTATCTCATTAAGTAATGTGCCTTATTATCACAAGAAACAGAATACCAGCATTGGTGGGGTCGCCTCTGCAATCAGATATAGATTGTGAGCCAGATCACAAGCATCAGACACTTCAAGCTGAAAGTGGATACTCAAAAAAGCCCTCTGGCATAGGTGAAACTGTAGTTGCAAGTAATGAGGTTAGAATACAGCCTTAATCAGTCATTGGAAACTATACTGCACTTGAAAATACTACTTTTGAAGACATTACTCTTGAAAAAAATTGAACATCTATGATTTTTACTGTGTTGAATCTCTGGGCTATAAATCAGTTTAAGAGTCCTTACAATCAAGAGACACCAGCTACCATCTCCCACAGGAGAACAGAAGTCACTTCTGGAGATAAGTGTGTGCACCATGGCACAACATCCACAGCAGTGACATGAAGTCACACCTGTCACTCTTCTGCCTCTGTACCATATAACAGCTCAAGGCCAACAGGTCATTCTTGACTTATTCCCTAGACGCACAAATTCTGTACAGAGGTGAAAATCAGTGGGAACCCAGGGGGCAGTTGTCAGGCAGTTCATGGAGAAGTAGTGCTTTGAGGTGTGTAATCTGTTTGCATCAGGAGTGCAGCATTAGCTCTCTTCTCCCAGGATTCCTGCTCAAGTCCCAAAGCTGTGCAGTTACAATGTGGGCACAAACAAGAAAGTACTTCCAATAAGTCAAGGAGAAAAGGAAGGAAAACAGTGCTCAACCCACTGAAAACATCAAACCTGACAGCAGAAAAGGACAGAAGACTTGCTATATAAAGGTCTCTAGAAAGTGATTTATACTGGGTGAGAAGCAAAACTAATTGAAAATGCATAAAAAGGAGAGGGTTTGGCATTCCTCATTAAACCATGTCTGTTGTTGTAGAGATAAAAGAAACACAGTTTGAACCAAAAGGTTGAGTAGAAATTTAAAATCCAAGGACATAATTCTCAGTGAGTGGCACAGGCAAAATTAAACATGAGAACTGCCAGATATTGGTTAGACTTCCCAATGGATTTTGACATACAGAAAGATAAATACATCAAATATAGTTATACTTCGAGACAGGTAGGGACTGGTAGATTAATCTTTGATGCTATTATGGATGTTGAGGTCAAGCTGGAGAGAGTGGCTCAGGAAATAATCTTTCAGCTGTGGCGAGAGCGCTGGTCAGGTGGAGCTTTACTTGCTTCTTATTGTTTACATCAAGGGGTCCAAAAACACAGTCTGCAGAGCCAAGATAAATGATCTGCTGTATATTGCTTTTATAGCGTTCTCAATTAACCATGCAATTCTAAAGGTTCACAGTAGTTCAAAGCAAGCTGCTGTATAGTTCAAAATATTTAGGAATTACTGATTTGGGGAATCTACTGCAGAGGGTGGATAAGCAGGAGCCATTATTTGCAGCACGGGAATCTCTACTGAAAAAACAACTTTTGTAGTGCTTTCAGGCCAATGTCTGACACACCACAGCATTTCTCTGAGCATAACACACAACCTTGGAAGGGGAAAGAATTACAGTGGAGGCATAATATTAATGATTCAGAAAGCCTTGTGTCACAACCCTGAGCACTGCAGTATCTAATTATTGGGCATAACGGTTTGCACACAGACTGTGCCAAATAATGACGAGAGAATTAGACACCTAAAAATGGAGTTTGCCCTCTGGGGAAGGTCAGTGTAAGCCAGTTGGTGGGAAAAAAGATAAAGTAGTGCTGTGAGACTGAATTCATAGTCCCTCACACAATCCAGATCCATGCTACAAGGAGGGCTACATTCTGCAGAAAAATATACTGAGCCATCATCTTACGCGAAACAGGTTTGTCTCTCAAAACCTGAAGAATGGAGAGGATAGAATAAGGCTTTCCTTCCAAAAGTTGGGGAAGAAGTGCAGGTGCTCCTTGTGAGTTCCAGCCTTGGTGTGCAGTGCAGTCAAACCATCTGTTGGATAGCTGGGATCAAAAAGTTTTTGTACATGAGGGATTTGACCCTTCATGAAAGCTCCAGCCTCCAAAGACATTACTCACTCTTGACAGACAGTGTTTTCTTCACGCTGAAATTCAAAAATGAAAATCAATTAGGAATAAAATTAAAAGACCTCTTGTAACTGTGGTTTGATTATTCACTTAAACTAGGCTTGGACTGTTGAATGTTTATAAGCATTTTATAAAATACAGGCTGCACGGAAAGAGATTGAGAAAATCCCTTTCCAGCATTCCCTATTGCATGATTTCTTGGCAACACATGTAGGGAATATATATTTGCATCACTCTGGGAAAAGAAGTCTCATGCGACCTTCCAAAATCCTTCTGTTTACCATTGGTATTTGACAAATTTTCTACAAAGCTTCAGACTTTTTGATGAACACTGAAACTTTACAGAGTTTGCATTTTAAAATGTAATGAAATTACATTTAGGGGTCCAAAAGCTCCATTTCTGAGCAATCCATGAGAAAATTCAAGATTTATCAGCAATCTCTAAAAAGTTAAATTTTGAAAACAAAGTTTTTTAATGTTGTATACAAGAGAGAGGGAAACATTTCTTAAAAATGGAAAAAAAAGAAAGTGGAAAATTTATTTCTTTGCTACCTGTGAAAAGAATAGTAGTGGTCAGCATTATGAAGCTTTATGCCTGAATGACTGAGAGGATTGGTGGTGAAATACAGCACCTCTCAGTCATGGGAGATGAATTCAAATAGGAATGGGGTTAGTAGTGACAGAAAGTCATTACCGTGTCATTGCAGTGTGCTAATGTTCAGAGATTCATTGGTGGCTTGAGTCCAGTTACTAGCACACAAGAGGTCACATTACAAAAAGGACTATCAAAACTGGCAGAGGCAGAGCCATTTCTACACTTTGTGACATGCTGCTACATTGCCATATCCAAAAATATTCATTGAAATTTGTGTCAAGACTCAGAGCCAGTGTGGTTAATCAGTCAAGCTCCACACTGCACAGTTTGAAGAGAGGACATCTGAAACCATTGATTCAATAATTCAATTTGTAATTGTAGTAGTTGCAAATTTATCTATTTAAATTATATAAACCACACAGCACCAAGCTTTTACAGCCTGCAGAGGCAGTGTCTGGTGGCTGGGAGGGTGAGGGTTAAGCTGTCCCTGGGCAGAGCAGCTCATACAGGCTGTTGGTTTCTTTGCAAGAACGGGGATAAAACTATGCTCAACTGAAGCTGATTACTCTGCCAGGCTATAGCATCACATCCTTCTTTCAAGGTTTGGAGTGATTTAGCACTGATGGAAAGCTGAATTGTGCAGAGCCTTGAGTGAACTCAGAAGAGGCTTTTGTTTTGCTAGAGTAGAAGTACATGAGTTGTTTTGATTCTCCTGGACTTACCAGAGCATGTTCAGAAATCTCTGAAAATTGGAAAAGAGAAAAAGAGACTATTAGACCAAGAGAAAAAATAGTAAATAGTTCATTGCAGGTGATATGTTTTCTCAAATATATTCTAAATAGAAAGGCATGAAAAATGTCATGAAAAGGAAAGAGCTGAATTTCTGATGCAAATAATAATAGATGTTCTCAGAAAAATTACTCTCCTGACTACTAGCTAGAAAGGAACACTAAGATACTGGACTGTGATAAATCTTTTCATGCACAAAAGATTTACAATGGAATTATTATTACTTTACAGGGAAAGTTCTTAGTCTTACCTAAGTGTATATAGGTAATATATAATGTATAGTGTAAGATATATAATAATAGATGATACATCATATCATATGTATGTGTGTGTGTGTATGTGTGTGTGTGTAAAAATATATGACTACTCTTTACACTTGGTTGAACAAATCTCAAGTAGGCATTAGAGAAAAAATAAGTGAGGTATTCAATATTTGGCAGAGATCCCTAAAGACTTAGGCCAGCAGACGTGTCACACTGACAAAAGCTATTTCATGTTTTTTAGCTCTGCCTGAAGGAATATAAAAATAATACAAGTCCATTGGTGGTTGTGTTGGCAAGCAAAAAATTAACTTGGCCTAATTGGCCAGTGCTGAATGTGACATAGTAGCCTATTTTCAAGGGAGGTGAAAATATGTGAAGCAAAACAAGTAATAAATAGAAAATTGGGAACATGACTATGTTTAAACAGAAGGTAATAATTCCATTTATTATTTCAAGAACATTTAAAAAATATTTTTACCATCAGTATTTTAACATACTAAATTCGTGTTGTCTAATGGGACTATATATGTCCCATTAAGAAGAACCAAGATGTTTTTAAGTTGGAAGGTGTGCCAATGAGCAAAAGGAAACCTGTATTGCAGTCTAGGAACTTTACAGAATCACAGAATCATCAAGGTTGGAAGCAACCTTCAAGATCATCTGGTCCAACCATCAACCTGGCATCACTGTAACCACCCCTAAACCATATCCCCAAATGCCACAACCAGACACTTCTTGAACACTCCCAGAGATGGTGACTCTACCACCTCCCTGGGCAACTTATTCCAATGCCCAACCACTCTTTCAGCAAATTTTTTTTAATATCTAATCTGAACCTCCCCTGGTGCAATGTGAGACCATTTCCTCTCATGCTTTCACTTGAGACATGGCACAAGAGGCCAATGCCCATCTGGCTACAACTTCTTTTCAGGTAGTTGTAGAGACCAGTGAGGTCCCCTCTGAGCCTCCTCTCTCTAGACTAAACAACCCCAGCTCCCTCAGCCCCTCCTCACAAAACTTATGCTCCAGCCCCTTCACCAGCTTCTTTGTCCCATCTCTGGCTTGCTCCAGCACCTCAATGCCATTCCTGAATTAAGGAGCCCAGAACTGGACACAGGACTTGAGGTGTGGCCTCACCAGTGCCGAGTACAGACAGATAATCCTTTCCCTTCTGGCCACACTATTTCTGATACAAGCCGGGATGCCACTGGCCTTCTTGGCAACCTGGGCACAAGATGGCTCATTTTCAGCCAGTTATAACCAAAGTCCTTTTCTGTTGGGCAGCTTTCCAGCCACTCTGCCCCCACTCTGCCTGTAACTCTGGATGAGGTTGTTGTGACCCAAGCTCAGGACCCTGCTCTTGGCCTTGTTGAACCTCATGCTATTGTCCTCAGCCCATTCATCCCACCTGTCAAGATCTCTCTGCAGAGCCTTCCTACCATTCAGCAGATCAACACTCCTGCCCAACTTGAGATCATCTGCAAACTTACCCTTGATCCCCTCATCCTGACTGTCAATAAAACATTAAACAGAACTGGCTCCAATACTAAGCCCTGAAGAACACCACTAGTTGACTAGTTGCCAACTGGATGTATCCCCATTCACCATCACTCTCTGGGCCCGGCCATCCAGCCAGTTTTTCACCCAGCAAAAAGTGCACCTGTCCAAGTTGTTGGCCTGCAGGTTTTCCAGGAGAATGCTGTTGGAAGTGGTGTCAAATGCTTTACTGAGATCTAAATAGACAATATCCACAGTTTTTTCTTCAGCTACTAAGCAGGTCGCTTTTTCCATAGAAGGCTGATCTTGAAAGCAGGACTTGCCTTTATAAACCTGTGGTGCTTAGACATGGTCCCCTGGTTGTCCTGTACATGCCATGTGATGGCACTCAGGATGATCTGCTCCATGAGCTTCCCCAGTACCGAGATTAGGCTGAGAGAACTGTAGTTCCCTAAATTGTCCTTCCAATACTTCCTGTAAATGGGTGTCACACTTTATAATTTCCAGTAACTGGGAGTTCTTTGGTATAAGCAGGACTGCTGGTAAATTATTGAAAAGGGTTTGGTGAGCTTTTTGCCAGCTCCCGCATTACTCTCAGGTGCTTCCCATCTGGGGCCATAGATTTGTGGCTGTCTAATTGGCATAGCAGGTCACTAACCATTTCCTTCTGGATTATGGGGGTTTCACTCAGCTCCCCATCACTGGCTTCCAGCTCTGGGAGCCAGGTATCCTGAGGACAACTGGCTTGGGTATTAAAGACTGAGGCAAAGAAGGCATTAAGTACCTCAGCCTTTTCTTCATCCACTTATACTATGCTACTCTCTACATCCAGCAAATGGACTCTCCTTAGTCCTCCTTTTGCTGTCAATGTATTTATAGAAACTTCATTTGTTATCTTTAACCACAGTGGCTAAATTAAGTTCCAGTTTGGCTTTGGCCCTTCTAATTTTATCTCTGGATAACCTCACAACATGTTTGTTGTCCCCCAAGTTACCTGCCTCTCCTTCCAGAGTTGATACACTCTTTTTTTCCCAGAGTTCCAGCCTGAACTCTCTGTTTAACCAGGGTGGGGTTTTTCCCTGCCATCTTGAGGCACATGGAGACAGCCTACTCCTGTTATCTTTAAGATTTCCTTCTTAAAGCATGTCCAGCCTTCCTGGATTCCTTTGCCCTTCAGGATAGACTCACAAGGAACTCTGTCAATCAGTCTCCTAAATAGGTCAAAGTCTGCCAGCTGGAGGTTCAAGGTAACTTCACCTCTGACACAGGCATGCCACCCCTAGGTTCGTTTCTAGTCAGCCTGCCTGTATCCCCTCCTCCTTCAAACCTAGTTTTAAGCACTCTCAACCAGCTCTGACAGCTATAGGCCATGATCCTTTTTCTGCTCTACAGCAGGTGGACCTCATCTGTAACCAGGGTAAACCACTTCATGGTCTACAAACCAAAATTACACCTATGCCACCAGCTTCTAAATTGAAAATCAGGATAGTTGAGGAATACCTCTAGGAAAATCAGGTTACTTTCTGTGATCCTTTCAGTATTCCCCCTAGTACTGAAGGAATTGAGGGAACACATACTCCTTTAACAAAATACCCCAGTGCCCTGAAGTCCATTTTGATTGCTCCAGGACTCATTTCTTCAATCTCATCACTACAGACCTGACAACTAACAGAGGGTAATAGAGGGTTGTAACAGATCAAGGAATTTCCTAGTAATATCCCTTACCTGGGCCCCAAGGAGGCAGCAGACTTCCCTGTGGGATGGGTCCTGCTGGAAAGCAGGAGTTGTAGAGTTGCTGGGAATCATCCCTAGATCTTGATCTGCCCATTAGAGTGCTGAACAGCATGAGGGCCAGCAGTGGCTAAAACCTCTTGTCAGTCAGAGTTTTACTTGAACATGGAAGCAGCTGGATTTGATTCCCAAGTGAAATCAGCTAACAGATCTCAGTGCTGTGCCCAATAGCTGTCACAAAAAGAGGCATGGCTGTCCTTGCAAACTTCCACAGTGCTTTTTAGTGTTAATGTGATTTATACTTGGAGCAGTTTAACCTGATGGCTAACATATACTCAAGAGAAATTTAGGAATGGATTGGCAGATCAATGCGTTGTTTTGAATTTGCTGCTATTTAGCACAAGTATTGCAAGTTAAAGAGAAAATGTAGGAGAAATGAATTATATAAAATTTTCAGCAATATTTCTGGGATGAGCACTGGACCCAGAATATACCTAATCATGCAACTAATAGGAAAACTCTCTCTCCACTGGAACAAGGTGGCACATCAAAACATATCCCTGGGCTTCAGAAAATATGTTTGAATCTGCACCAAAATCTGTGCTTCACAGCTCAGTCCTAATTTTAGTCATGATGCTGAAAAGTTTTGCCCATTAGTGTGTTCCCAGAAGGACACAGAATTGTGTGGGGTTGTCATCTTCCATGTGCTCATGAAGTGTCTGAGGGAACAGTGGGTTCCTATGAACCAAGGTCAGGTGGGGGAGATTAGATGGGTGATATTTAGCAGTTGCCTTTGGAATCATTTCCCAGGAAGAATGTGTCAAATTCTAGTCCATCCTGCTGGGAATCAATGGAGCCTGCAGCTGGGCTCTCTTTACAGCACCCCTTGGTGCAGTCAGTACACCTCACACTGCTCCTGTTTACCATCAGTACTGCGGGGTCTTCATTCAGTGGTTACTGGGCACCATGGCCAGACCCTCACTGGAAGGCATTGCCCATCTTTTATCTCTAACCTTTGATGTGAAGAATGGCTGGAGATGGTGCTGCTTTTGAAGGTGAGGCTTTTTATGGCCAGATATTCATGTTGCTTCCAGTTAATGTCTCAGATAGGAACTGTTGGAAATTCTTTATACTCTATTTTATTTGTATCAATTTATTTAAAATTCTTTATACTCTATTTTATTTGTATCAATTTATTTTAAATGCTGAGCCTTTGGGATTGGTGTGCATTCATCCTGGTTCATATTTGTTCGTTTCTCCATTATATTGCTTTTTAGTCCAGTTCTCCAGAGAAAGGATTTTCTGAAATAACAAAGGAAGAAGAAAAAAATCATCCAAAAAAACCCAAAAGTAAAAATTCATATCCATAGGACAAACAAAGATGCATTCCTTTTAACTTAAATGTTGGTACAAATTTGGGGTGAATTTTCTTTGTCTGGGTAGCACAGGTGCTGGCTGAGCTATGCCATTTCAATGATTATTTTGTACAAATTGTGTGATGACAGTCATCAAAACACCTATGCTATGCCAGAGGCCCAACAACTCCTTTTGCTCTGTTAGTAATAGATATCTGAGAAGCAAGGCAAATTTTATCAGCTCCCACCAGTAAAGATTTGGACAGAGAAATCACAAGGGTGAGAAATCACACATTAACATTGTGAATAACAATGGCTCACTGTCCAAGTTGGGAGCAGAAATATAAGCTATCCTGAACTGGTCTGTACCTCTTCTTAGAAAACTGTGTGCAGTTCCTGCAAATAGTGTAAAAAAACTAGACGAGATTCAAAAAAGGGCAAAAGGTGTGATCTAATATGTGGAGCAGATTCTGTATGAACACAGTAGGACTTGTCAGCCTAGGAGAGGGATCAGGTAAGTAGGTATGAAAACACAAGAGGCAGGAGGAGGGTGGCTAGAGAACATCACCAGATGCTTTTTTGAATACAAGAACCTGGTTGGGGACATCACATGGAACAAAGAACTGCAGCCAGAACAGTCAAAAGGACACTGACCAAACAGTGCTGTGAATGCCAGAAATGTGCTTGGATTTAACGGGTCAAAATAAAGCCCGTGGAAGTGCAACCCACTACGAATCACTAACTACAAAAAAAAATTAAAAATTTATAGCTCTGGTACTTCTTCAGTTATTTGAAAGTAGTTAGAGGATGGAAGATCATTCAGTGATATTATCATGTATATTTAGCAGATTCTTTTTCCCTATATGTTTGTTCGCTTGGTTAAATCTTGGAGACTGAATGTTAGGCTAGGTGAAGTTTCACTCTGAACTATTATTGGCAATTTTTTGTTCATTTATAAGCTGTGAAAGATCTGGTCAGTTCATCCTATACATATGTTTGTGTGTGGGTGCATGCTCTGACAGAAGAACTGTTAGAAAATTACGACCTAACTAAGCTAACTAAGTGATACAAGTCATTGATTTTTAGGAGCAAAGACCTTGGAACATTTTGTCTTTGTGAAGTAAGCCAGATTTACAGGAGCAAAGATCAAATTGTCTTTTTTTTTTTTTTTCCCTCTTAGTTACTTTTGGCTTCACATATAATAGAATGAAAAAAATTGTATGTCTGCATCAGGCCCCAGAAAACACAAAGTATTTGAGTGACAGCAGAAAAGTATATTCTTCCTGTAATCATTTGTACCATCTCATGAAATATCATCTAGCCAAGCATTTATTCTCTGCTCATCACCACAGTAACTTAAAGACTTAAAATTCTAAAGTAGTACAACAATGTAATAAATTAATTCAATGTTTATCATATATTGTATTCTTAGGCGTAAAGATGATTTTAAGAAATTAAGTCATTTTTACTTATGTCTGACTCATTCTTTCAAACCTGGCTCATTTCACATTCACATACAGTAGTGTTTTAAAAGCAGAATTAGTTCCCAAACAGCAGCTTAGATACTTTTCAAATTGTAACTGTACAGGCTGAATCCTTAAGGCAACACAGTTGAAATGCTTATTTAGAAATTCCACTTAAAATTATTACCAGTAGCAATTTATATTATCTGTTGTTGGAGGTAATGTTGAAATAAATGGCTAATTAGTGTCAACTTGCCAGTATTTAGTCACCAAGCAGCTTGCAGGCTCTAGGGAACAGCTTTATAACAATCTACAGTACCCTCCTTAGACAAGGACCCTGTTTAGCAATTGTCAAATGTGATTTGACATGCCTGTAGTATTGCTTTATGCAGAGAACTTCATTTTGTACTCTCAGAATGGTTAGTTTCTATATTATTACTGATGGTCTTTTTTTAAGTGATCTCAAAGTGAAAGTGGTGATATTTGCTCCCTTGCAACGTACGTGCTTAGTCCCAGAGCTAGTCTACTACTTCTGAGGGGAGTTAATTGAGACTGGTTTATTCACATGCCCATGAAAGCACAAAGGCAGGGCTTAACCAGTCACTCATCCTTTGCACAGTGTGTGGCAATCTAGCTTATTACTTTTATTGCTGACATACAGTCCTCCATCCACTAAACTAAGCATAAAATCCCACTGAACAGCATGGCAGATCTCTCAGGAGAGCATCTCCATCATAAAATTCACTGCTGGAAGACTCAGTTCTGAGTTACTCCATAATGGGATATATGATGTCTACATCACTTTAAACAAAAATGAGGTTTGGAAGTGCAAGCTTCCTCTGCAGAGACCTTCTGCAGTGATTGTCACAGTGTCAGTGTCACCTTCAGGCAGGAGGTGGCTTGGGCACTGGCAGGGCCATGTAGAGTGAGAGCACCTGAACTCACCACAGAATCCTGCTTCTGTGTGAAGGGTTGTACAAAGCTCGCTTTGCCTGCAAACTCCAAAGAAGGCACATTTTCACCTCTGTGTGTGGATGATGGCCAGTATATTGTGAGAGCCACCATGATTTAGGGAACGCTTGGAAAGGCAGCTTGCAAGTTTTACATCAAAACAGTTTTTCTGCTATGTTGCTTTTCTTATCCTTATGAAGTGTCGGATCCATTCAGAAACATTCTCTTTTTCCTAAAAACAAACATGTTTATTTTTGCTTCTGAAGTCTGGGGAAAGAAACCAAACCGAAATACCATCTCAGTAGTATGTCTGTAATGCTGCTGATGGGAGTCAGCTGAGCTGTACCTCTGGTAGCTTAAAAATCCCCGATGCAGCATGGACCAGACATCATACTTCTGTGATGATTTGCTCAGGAATAGGTAGGATATTAAGTTTTCCTATTCAGTGAGGGAGAAATGACAACAAAAGATATCTTTTACCTCTTTGAATTTAATATTTTATGGTAAATGAAAACAGAAGGAATTTAGTTATCTGAAACTTGGTCTGGATTGCAAGAAGCTAGGAATGTTTCCTTGGTCAAACCTTTCAACTTTTCCAGGCAAAAATTCCTGGGTTTTGACCTCTAAGTACTAAAGTCCACCTGTGCAAATCTGTTTAAACAAAAACCCCGGTGCACATACAGACAAAACAAAAAAAACATAGCCCCCCCTCCCCCTCAAATCCCCTGACTTTTATTAGAAATTCTGTATTTCAGAAACTGCTAACCCAGCCATGTACAGGGGCACTAGTTTAATTCTCTTGTACTGCAGGCTGGAAAACCCAGGGAGCACTACCACTCCTGAGAAGCAGATGTGGTTTTTATCATTCATGAATGATCATTCTGGCCAGTGCTTGAAGGAACATTTGTGGACCCAGAGGGGACCATGCCCATCACAACCAGGCAGGAGAGAGGGCTATTGCAGCAGAGGGCTCTGCACAGCAGTAAAAGCATCTAGGAAGATTATTTGCAATTCCATGCAGAATCTTCCTAGGCTAGAATAAAATTTGAAGTAATCTATGTAATGTTGTCACGCAATTAGCAATATTTTGCATTATTAGAAACTGCTTTTCCAAAAGCATTAGGCTATTTTCAGGCCTGGCCAAAACCAGGACAGTAAGGCTGAAGATTCATCATGATTATTGTTTGTTAGTGTCAGAGAGGATGGGAATTGCTTTTCCTGCCTACTCTCCTATACTGGGATGTAAGCCTGTGCCCAAGTGGGTGGCTGGCAGCCTAAACTCATGGGCCAATGAGCAGCTGTATAATCTTCTCTGAGAGTCTCAGTAGAGCAGCCTCTGGGGCTTCTCCAGGAGAAGAGGAAAGAGCCATTAGCTGAGACAGGAGACAAGAGAGCAGATGCATCATCATCCCACCCAAGTGGGTAAAGCACCAACCCTGCGCAGAGCAAGTGAGCAGCTGGAGGGTGGGAGGACAGCCCTTGCCCTGGAAAGGCAAGGCACTGTTCTTTTAATCAACTCCAGTACAAAAATCTTGATCTCTGCCTGGATGACCTGCTAAATCTACTGGAAAATGGGATTTGTCTCCCACACATGAAAAAATATGAGCTGTGCTAGCTTCTACAAAGATTGTTTAATTTCCATGGATCTCGTACTATTTCCATTGTTCTTTGGTCATAAATTCCCTTGCTTTTAAAATAAGTAGTACCAAGTTAATTTTAATGTCTTTTCATCTATTTTACAACTCCATTATTTTCTGACATGTTTTACATGTTTAAAAACAAAAAGATGTTACTAGCTTTCCTTTTCAGCAAATAATACGGGAGCAGACAACAGACCTCAATCAATGTAATAATTCTTTAAAGAATGTAAATTAATTCGAAAGAGGTGGAAGAGGGCATATGTATCTGTAACACGCATTTTAAATTGTTTCTGCATTTGCATTTGGTTTTAATGGCGTTTACGCCCTCTAGTGTCAGCAAACCCTATCGTAGCGAGGGTTTTTTTAACCTTTACTCTGTCCGTCAGTCTCAGCCTTGAGTCTTTAGGCTTTGCAAAGATGCATGTGCTGGATTTATTTTTCCTATATATGTCCTCCAATTTTACAGTTTTGGTACAGAGGTCGCTTGGGGGTGTTTTGACCCAAAGTGAGCTATTGCAAATATTAATTTCTGGTGTAACACACACAAAAATATGCTAAACCACAATTTCTGTCATTATTTATTTTGACATCCACAATACACTTATTTTTCACTTGAGGAAAAAAGTTACTCCTGTATTCAAACAAACAAACAGGAGTTAAATAAGCAGCATTGTCCCTCTCATTTGTAAAGAAAATACACTCTCTCTCACATCAAGGAAAAATGGCCGAAAGGTATTAATAATATCTTATAATTTGGACCTCTGACTTATAAAATATTTCATCTTACAGCCATCAAAAACTGGTTTTCATTAGACTCAGGAATAAGATGAATAACTGATGATGCCACAAATAGAGCCTGTGTTGTCTGAGATTTCTTGAATTATGGGTATGCAACACCAGATATATTCCACTCATCAGTTAGAAAAGCAGTGGCAAGTGGATGTCCATGGGCAAGATCTGACATGGCAGTGCTCAAATTACTGGCTGGGCATTAGTAATGCCAAATGTGATTCCAGCTGTGTTTTGTTCCCCCCAGTCTGTTACGCGAAGTGCTACATCACACCCATGTTACTCACATTAATACTCTGAAAGATCCAGTATTTGCAAAATG
Source organism: Orthonyx spaldingii (assembly GCA_013397795.1). Classification (NCBI taxonomy): domain Eukaryota; kingdom Metazoa; phylum Chordata; class Aves; order Passeriformes; family Orthonychidae; genus Orthonyx; species Orthonyx spaldingii. Next base: position 858,838 of record VZTJ01000801.1, read on the forward strand.
AAGGAATCCACTGGCTTACTCTCTTGTCTTGCAGTCAGGAGTCAAATATGCAAAAGTGGTCTGTCACCTGATGAATACGAACAACTGAGACAAACATACATTCCTTTAAATCTCTCCATCCATCCATCCATCCATCCATCCATCCATCCATCCATCCATCCATCCATCCATCCATCCATCCATCCATCCCTGCACACTGTCACGTAGTGAGCAGATATCCATGGACTGCAAGCAATAGCACATCTGGCCTCTCTGGACTACATCTAGTGAAACCTAAATATTAGTTTGATCATGTTGTTTCTGACTTGTGATTTGATAAAACGTGATTGACACACCTAGTTTGTCATAGCCTTTTCCCTTCCCATTTTGGCTGCTGAAGTAGAATGCACCTGATAGATATCAGGGAAAAGTAAGAAGCTTCTTTTTCTTCATTCATCCAGAATGTAAAATATTGGGATGACACTTCTGACATTACAAAATGAGATTGTCAGTACAAATCATAAATGCCCAAAGACTGGCTTGAGCTTTGGCTACAATAACAGGCATAAGCAGAACAGATGATATACAAAGCTATGAAAAGACTGCAACTAGGGGCAAAAAAAGCAAATAAAGGAGAATATGTTTGCAGTTCCAGCCTGAAGAAAAGTGAGACAAGCAGAGTAGCACTAGATAAAACCTTGAAATAGTTCCCTTTTGAAAAGAGAGTCTGTGAAAATTGCTTAACAAGATTCCACTTTTGTTGTGTCTCTATGGCTGAAGAAATCAGATTTTCTGCAGAATTTAGAATTTGTTTTAGAGATCAAGTATAAATTTTTCACTTTGAAATACTAGCACCTCAAAGCTTCCCTGCCATCTGAAAATGGAGTTACACTCTTTTTAGTTTGGAATTTCCAAAGAATAAAGCAATTGCAGTTGGGGTTATAGAAGGAATTTTCCCTTCATTTTATGTTCTCCATTTCCATTGGTGGTGTTCAGTGATATATGAGGTATAACTGAAGGTAATGTTTAATCCAGGAGGAGGAACTTCATTAACAATTCTGATCATGACTACGCTAGACTAAAATCTGTGTCACTGTCCCAGAGGAGAGCAAGGCTAACCAGGGTAAATGTAGCAAAACCTCTGTTTTGTCACAAAAGTAACCAAATATGTTTCTCACCCTGTGAGAATTGGGAAGACTAATTTCTTTGAAGTCATTTTCTCTGACCATAATTTTATTTAAACATCTCCAACACAGTGGTTAACAACAGGAGAAAAACTAATTATGTAAGAATTACTAATGATGTGAAAGGTATTACTAGCACTAAATAACAGACAAGCAACATTACCTTTGGAAAATGTCACTGTATTACAACTGATGCAAGCTGAAAAAGAAAAGTAACCGAAAGGAAGTAAGCAGTATATCCATCTGCATGACATTTTGTCCAGAAGGTAAGAAAAACTTTGCAAAATACCTTTTCATGTCAAACAATCCTAATTTTTTTGTTTCACTCTGTAACACTAAAATATTATGAAAAGGCATCTGTTTATGTCACTGGTTAGGTTCACACATAAATACTGAAATGCTAGAGATAGATGAGCTTGTGGTTCCTGTCACAACTCTTAAAGCTTCATTCTGCTCTTGATTCATATAATTATACTGTCACATTATCAACAGGATGAACTATATCCCTCAGCAATTTCAAGCCAAATTAATTAGAGCCAGCAATGCCTTCTGTCCACAGCTGCCATCAGTGACAATGTAAGCTTATGGAGGTTCAGCAGTTTAGCATTTCAAGTGATAAGCATCTAAATATAGTTTTAGGAATCTCATTTAAGAGATCTAATTTAAGAGATCTAGCACTGGGCATGTGTAAATTTTGCATTTTAAAATCTGGTTGTGTCAGGTTTCTGTTGACACAGCTTGATCCAATATATGAAAATACTTGGATTGTATCTGTAAGAATGAAGTAAAACTAATGAATACTGTAAAGCAGAAATGTTTACCAGTGATTTGATCCTAGGACTCCTCCACAAAGCTCACCACCCTGGCCCTATGCCCATTGCTTTTTCTATTGTTCTGCCTGGAAAAGAATGGGGTTAGAGAGGTGTTGGGGATCCCATTTGTCAAAGAGACCTTGAAAGGTCATTTATTCACTTCCTTGCCCAAAGAAAAGAACAGCTGGGCATGCATACATTGATAGTCAGCTCTGGCTTTAGGAAGAGATAAGCACCAAAAATACCTTTGTTGTGGGGTGCAAATGTTGATGTGAAGGAAAGCATGACACTCTTTCTAATATTTTTTCAGTTGTTAGATATCTTTAATTAAGACCAGTTATATTATTCATTTAAAAGATGGATTCTATTAAATTATGTATTTTTTCATGCAATCCTGCATGTCACAAAATGTGTGGCATTTTGAATAGCATTCAAATTCTGAATAAGTGCGGGGAGGGTATTGGCATAAATATTAATTATATTATTCATGTGAATATTTTACACTTGGACATGCTTGGTAAAGCAACCAAGTATTTCTTTAACACAACATAATCTATATCAGTAGTCTAAGACTTGGTCATCTATATTATATCTGCCTGGAGGACAACTTATTTGAATATTTATGTTCAAAGCTTTCCTCATCTCTTACAGAATGCAAACCATCCATCTTCACCTCCTTTTGACATTAGATGAGCTCTCATTGCTAGAAGGTGCCCTCTAACCTCATACAGCTTCTCCATCCTCCCATATCCTCACCCTTTTATCCACTCCTCATGATTAGGTGCACAACTGGGACACTGACTTGAAGACTATCACTTCTTCTCTATTATTTTTCCCATTCCTGCTGAACAAACAGGGGTTTTTTCCAGAGTATTTTCTAAACACTGTCCCCCCTGCAGTGTTATTTCTTAGCTTTTCTTGTCTTGAGTTTATAAATTCTTTGTAATAGGGAATGTGCTATCTCTCTGTTCACAAGCATACTAAACTCACAAGCTAAAATCAATGTTTAATAATAACTTAAAATCCAATAAACCTAAAAACCAAATGGTACTTGAAAGTAATTCATATTTTTATTGAACTCTGTAGTATGTAATTACATACTTGTCCTCTATAGAATAAAGCAAAATGCAAAGAGCTAATATCTCTTAATAAGTTGTCACTGAAGTGCCTTTACATACATCAGTAGCACTTTGTTCTTACTTGCTGGACAAAACAATATCCAATATCATAATGAAAGGTGGTAGCTTTAGTAATTCTGAGCACTGCCAGGATTGCAGTTAAGATTTGTTTGGTTGCTTGCTTATGGCTTGAGTTTTTCATGTTTGTTTTCACCTAGAGCACAGAAGGGACATCTGGAGCTCAGCCACTCCAGGTTCTCAGGTCAACAACAAGAAGTTAGGTCAGCCATGCTTCTGTCTAGCCAAGTTGAAAAAAATACAATGATAGAAAGTCCATGATCGCCTGGGAAACCTGTGGCAAAAATGTGTCACCCTGCTAAATGAAAGAAAGTACTCTATCAGCTTAAGTGAGACAACAGATCATTCAGTTAAGCATCTAATTTACCAAGTGGTCTCTCTCAGATCTTGCCAATGAAATTGATGAGTTCTTTCAACAAGTAAATAGTGTAAGGACTGAACTTCAACACTGCTTTTTTTTTTCCTTAGCAAGGTCATTCTCTCTCCATTGCAATAGAGGCAACCTGAGAAGAGTACAGCAGGTAAAACATGTGATTTACCTGCCCACAGTCTGACAGACAGTAGACCCAAAATTTGTTTCAACTTAAAATTATTTGTGCACAACAATGGGCATGCTGTATAAGTATATGTGTATAAAGTATTGTCTATATGCAGCAAGTATTATTTGCAAGAGAAGTAAAATCTATTGTGCAATTAATTCACTGTGAAATTAAATAATTAGAAGAGATTTTGTCTTTACTAAGCCTTTTGTTTTCTTTAACCCAGGTATGGTGACATGGTGCCAAAGACAATAGCTGGCAAGATTTTTGGTTCAATATGCTCCCTGAGTGGAGTCTTGGTCATTGCTCTGCCAGTTCCTGTAATTGTCTCCAACTTCAGCCGTATATACCACCAGAATCAACGAGCAGACAAGCGCAGGGCACAAAAGGTGAGCTTCTAATTTTCCCCCCTTATGTTGTTGAACAATAGCTAAAATATGATTTTCTGTATGGTGTGTGTCATTATAGTGAGTATTTTGTAGCAAGAGGACCACTATATGTATGTGCTACATGCCTAACCCATGTCCTAGATGCAAATACTGTCTTATTTTTAGTGAGGAAAAAACCCCAAGACAAACCAAAACCGGTTCATTTATGTTTTCTGTCAAAATGCACAGACCTATTATTTTGGTAATTCATCCTATTTGTTAGACTAGCTCTAGTATGTTTAGGCAATAGCTGCAGACTCAACCACTGAAGATTCTTCTGTGTTTTTTCAGGCAGACTTTCTTTCTACCACAGTCTTCTGAGGAAAGAAAAACAAAACAACCAAACAACTAACCAACCAACCAAATAAACAAAACCCCCAAACCTAATAATGATTTCTAACATCTCTGCTAACAGATTGCTTCACTAATCCAGGTTTAGTTTAAGTTCCAGATTCAGTCTCTGGAGGAATCTGATTGTTGGGGAACTTGTCTCCTCAGCTCTATTTTGCTTAAAAGGCTTCAGATAAACAGCTCAATCAGGTAAAAAGTGAAAGTAAAAGCTTGTTTTTCCAGCTTCTTTGATTTGTTGAGTCTCTCACTAAAATATCCACTAGATCTACAAGAAGACTGTTTCCCTCCCTGACACATATGGACAAGGTCAGGGGCTGGGAAGAGAAGTATTTATCAGGAGTGATGCAACCAAGCCTGGACAGTCACTTTCATCTCCACATCACTGATGATGCACTAGTTCTAATCCACTTTTCCAAATTCTGAAGTGCCAGGCAGCTCAGAGAACATCCATTGTCACCTGAAGCCCTGCTCTGGGAGCTGAGATGCCTTACCTTCCGCTCCTCTGCGGATGGCAATCGGAAGGCTTTGGATGCCACACAGATTTCATGATTGCCAAGGCTGAGGTGTCATCACTTGGGCTTTTTGTGGACCTGTGGCCTCTCTTCAGAGGTGCTGAGTCTCCAGTGATCTTGGGAAAGCAGGATCATTGCTGGGGGAAGTGTGCAGGCAGACCATGTCTGGGGACTGCATATATAGACCAGGGAACACAGGCAGTTGCAGGCTGCATCTGCATCATATTGACAACAGCACCATGCTCAGATACAAAATGCTTGTGTGTTCTTTCTGTCCACCTTTTTGACTGATTTCTTCATTAAAACAAAAACAGTGAAATAAATGTATATACCATTCTCAGAATATCTTAAAGTCAGGAGAAACAGAGGTATCTGGCCAAGAAAGTCATAGGCCCAGATGGAAGATAAAGCACCCTTCAATGGCTACATCTTGGAAAAATGCTGTTAGATGAGGAGAATGACTATTAAACCAGGTGTATCACAAGAATGTCATATCTCTCTAGAAACCTAATCTAAAATATAGGCTACTTCAGGGATCCAAATCCCATACTTTACCTATCTACTAATTCCACCCACTTTTCTGCATGCTGTTTTGTCCCACAGCCTAGTTCCAGCTGTGTGTTCCCCTCTTCCACAGCTGACATCATGTCACTTCTACACTACCTCGTTTTTGTCAAGAACTTTTCTACTTCTGTTTGTGGAATGGCAGCAGAGAAACAACTGTATCTCAGCCAGGACACAGTGCTCCTGACTGTGCCCCCAAGCATTGTGGCAGTCATGGGTAATGGATCTGCTTGATCCCAGCAATCACTGTGCCTGTTCTGAGCTTTCATAATAGCTGCAGACACAACCATTTGAGATAGGAACTGTCTCCTACTGCATGCCACAAAACAGAGTTTTCTAGGCCTGCTTTAATTTGTGTCATGGTTTAACCCCAGCCAGCATCCAAGACCCATAAGGCTGCTCAGTCACTCCCCCGCCAGCAGGATCGAGGAGAGAACTGGAAGGATAAAAACACATCCCCACACCAGCCACTGTGAAGAAAATTAACTCTACCCCAGCCAAAACCAGCAAAATTTGTCAGTGAAAAAGAGATGGACGCTAGAAAATATCTCACAAAAGTTAGATAGGTAGACTGGCTGCTATTCCCCGTAATCTCTTCCGGAATAGAAATATCTTGAGTTAATAACTGACTTCTTTCTCCTTGCAAAACACTGAGCTCATTGTATGTTTTAAACAAGAACATGAGGTGATGAATGGCAATTCTTCCAAGCATTTTTTCCTCTGCTCCCCAGAACAATGCCAACAGTAAGGATGAGAGATCTCTGACTGTATTTATGCCCTTCTTGCTTTGGAGAAAATGGCTTTGAGGTCTGATTAACTCAGCACTGGATGTGTAAATCATTGATATCTCCTATTGCAAAACTAATCTCTTTCAATCTAAAATGACTGAGATTTTGAACTGAATATTGCTCTGATGGACTAAAAAAGAAAAATCAACAAAAAGCACTTCATGGGTACTGTATAGTCCATATTTAGCCATGAAATATAGCCTTGCATTTCACAGGGGGTTTCTACTGCATTGTAAAAGAATATTCAAGCAAAAAGGTCACATTATTGAAGTTCGAAATTCCTTCTTCGTTCAATACAATAGAGGCTTTACACCATTTTCTAAAATAAATGTTTCCCTAGGCACTGAACTTATTTCTGTTCTCTGAGGCTGAAGAACATAAGCTTAAAAGAAGGTGGTGTTTCATGGAGAGTAGCAGAAACCCCTGCAGGCAATGGTGCCTCCTGCTGGCTACAACACCTTCCATTGGACTGAGACAATTGTACCTTTGAATTCTGCAACTTTATCAATATCTCACATGGAAGTTTAAACACGATAGACTTCAAAAACGGAAAAATACTTGGGCTGGAAGGAAACTCAAGAGAAAGTTCTTCACTGAAGAATTGAAATCTAGTTCCAGAACCACTGGCAATTTACTGCAGAAAAATTTTGTCATTTACATTAGGATTGTTCAGAAGCCATGTGACCATCATTTTGTGTGTTTACTGAGTTCTGCACAATTATTCAAGATTTGACAATTCCACTTGTTTCTTTTTGCCAGAAAGACACTGCACATTAATGCTTGGGCGAAGATGGAAGAGAGAAATTTGTTTATATATCATTGCATTTTGAATGCATTTTAAAGGAAGCTCCTGCTTCCAATCATAAAAATACATTGTTATAATTACCATGAAATCCCAGTCTGTAGTATAGACAATGTTGGCAGGATAGGCCAGATTTCTGCTGCAGTACAGGAAACCCCTTGCAATCAATATAAACAAAAATAGAGAGGGGGAAAAAAGAAAAAAGAAAAAAAACCAAAAAAGAAAAATCATCTATGCTTATCAGAACATTGTTTTCTATCAAAGTCCAAGGGGCTGGCCAATCCTGACAAGAAATGAATGAATAAATAATCCAAACTAGACATTGAAATTCAGGGCATAACTAATTATGCCCTGGAGTCTTACTGTGCCTTCTTCTCAAGCAATTTTATCAGTACTGAGACAGTTTTGAAGAATGCTATTTGTGGAGCTTTTCTCAGCTAGAGATAACTTCAAGAGGCTGTTATTTTGGTTGCCCATTAACTTTGGGCAAAGTTAATGACAGTTGTGTTGTAACTGGTGATGTATAAAGGCAAGGAGGGAAGGGAAGGTGCGGGAAGGTGCGGGAAGGTGCGGGAAGGTGCGGGAAGGGAAGGTGCGGGAAGGGAAGGTGCGGGAAGG